>VOMN01114222.1:0-42521 GCA_014899125.1 Orchestia grillus | reverse complement strand
TACTACTACTACTACTACTACTACTACTACTACTACTACTACATTTAAGATCCATCCTGTAAAATGAGTTGGATAAGACGCTGGCTTATGGAACGTGTCAGTTTCTAGATTTCATTTGATGCGTTCATCTCAATGTATATGGAAAAAGGACAGGAGATAAGTCATCATTCATGAAACTATTGATGTTTGTCAAAAAGGGGGGTATTTTTTTAAAGGAGATGGTGTGAGAGGCCATAACTTTCTTCTAGAGACCAACAGTCTCGAAAAGTATTGTACACAGTTCTTACTTTGGATGTGTAGCACATGAGTAAAGTATTGTACACAGTTCTTACTTTGGATGTGTAGCACATGAGTAAAGTATTGTACACAGTTCTTACTTTGCTTGTGTAGCACATAAGAAACGCTGGACTTCAGTCTTTTTAGATAGGATAGTCAATAGGGTTAGGTTAGTTGGGGATTGGAACCCCCGGGGGGGGAACACTGTTAGGTTGCTTCAGCTCTAGCTAGGCCTTCGAGAGTTCTATCTTTCTTGCCCTCTTTGCTTCTTTCCATTTTCATGCCTTCTTCCTGATTATTCTTTTTTCTTTCTCTTCCTTCTTGCTGTTTTCGTGAGCGTTGAATCATATGTGGGAACACACCTGTACATTGATTCCATGTTTTTGAAGTCCATACTAAATGGTCCCTTCTTTTGAGTATTTTCCCTCCCTTTGGATAATATTTCACGTGAATAGCGGGCTTTAAACTAACTAATAATTTAATCTGATCTAATCTTTTAAGACCAAAGCAATCGTGCGCGAACGTCGTCTCCCAGACTCACGCTTGTCGACTGCTCTCTGAGCATCCAGGTCTCTTTAATCGCTTGGTTAGCGAGGGAACGTTAAGAAAGTAACAAATGTTTTTACTTCAGTAAATGGGAGAATATTCCTTCCTTTGATTGAATGTATTTTCTCAGTGGCTGTATCGCTCTTTATGATAGTATCGAAACTTTTCTAAAAGGACTACAGCTAAACTAGTTCCTGTCTTTTAGTCAGTTTCTAATGAAGAATTTGGTTACTTTCGAACAGAATCTTGAATTTTCTAGATAAAGAATCATCCTTTCTATTTTCGTCAATCGTGTTGTTAGTTCAAGTCAATCAAGTTGATTCATCTTTCATTCATCGAGTCTAACGTGTGAACGGACCATTTTTTCGTGCTTTTCTTCTGCCTTTGGTGGCACGGTTCACGTTTTCTACACAGACCCCTGTGCGCATAGATAATATGAGCTAGATGCCCGCTTCCACTCTCACGCTACTCCCCTCGAGTTCTACACGGACTCTTCAGTCCCAACTCAAAACTTCCCCTGTGCTACAATACTATCCACTTTTTGGAGCTAGAACAATATCGGGACTCTCTTGGATATTTATGATTATTCAATACTGCCACATTAGAACCGTAGTCTTAGTTAGACGCAAACATTGCAATTGACAAAGTTTGAGAAAAATGAAACGGTTACTCATGTGTTGAGGACTCGGAGAGTAAAAATTTGTGTGCAGGTACGAGTTGCTGGACATGTTGCTCTCCAACGGCGGCAACCCGAACCTGGTGGGCCGAGACGGCTCTGTCCCGCTCATGGTGTGCCTGGTGCCCCTCATCAACAAGGACCCTCTACACCACTTCACCCACACCATGAAGGTTGGATTTCATCGTCTCAGTTCCTGGTTTTGGGTTTGTTAGCAACCCGCATCTTGAAGGTTAGGTTTGATCCCCACAATTGCTGGACGGGAGCTAGTAAGTGAGCGGCATGTTGCAGATTACATTCGATGACTCCAATTGCTAGACTTGAGTTCGAGTCTACTACTCCAGGAAAATTAGGAATCATTTCCTCGGTTACTGGGCTTTATTTTATGTGAGTACCGCACTTTTAAGGTTAGATCTGATATCCTTTGTTACTGGACTTGAGTTTGTGAGTCTACTTCCCCAGGAAAATTCATTATCTCGCCCCTCATAAGCACTACGGTTAGGTTAGTTAGGTTTATTTATTCTGTACCATGAGGACTGGCGACTTCAGGGGAGCGCTGTTAGGTTATCTCAGCTAAAAATAGGCCTTTTTGCCTTTCATCTTTCGTACTTTCTTTACTTCTTTCAATTTTAATACCTTCTTTGCTATCTCTTCTTTGTCTTTTCTTCCTCTTCTTTCTTAACTTGCGATCTCGATGCTTAGGGAGTCCGGTGTAGAAACACACCTTTGCGTAGATTCGACATTTTCTCTAGTCCATACTAAACGGTCTCTTCTATTCGATTACTTTGGATCACATTTCATGTTGATAGGGAGCCTTAAACTAACTAATAATCAATCAATCCCCATCTCATATCCATCATTGCTTTAATTTAAAACTGATTCATTGAACGCTATAACTTTGCAATGGCGAATTCACATTCGCTTTCTTACGGCTTTGACCTTTGTTTTGACTCGGTCGCCGCCACCGCGCGCAGATCTTCTACTTGAACTGCGTGCGGATCTTGTGCAAGAACGGCGCCAACCCGAACTGCAGCTCGCGCTCCAACCTCACGCCGCTGCACGTGCTCATGTTCACGGCCAGCGAGAACATCGCGCTCAGCAGGGAGGATATGAAGGCAGGCGCCTTCTCATTCATCCAGCAGCTTCTGGTCATCATGCTGCAGCACGGCCTCGACCCTAACGTCAGGTCAGCATTACTTTGTCGTCATGCTACAGCACGGTCTCGACCCTAATGTCAGGTCAGCATTATTTGTGTTATGTTTTGCCAGCATTTGCGAACGAACTTTAATTCCCAATGGGAGACTTCGTCTCATTTTCGCTTGATATTTAAACATTAAGGATTGGTCAATACATCCTTCTTTTGAGTCTGGCTGGATCTAAACTCTTAAAACAGATAAAATTGTAATAGGCTTTAGTCTTATTATGTAAAAGGTTACCGTTTCCTCACCCATCCACAAACTAAACTGAGACCAAGATATCCACGTTTATTTCGCATGTATGGCCAAATTTACATCGTTCACCAACCAGACGGGGATCGAGATGTAAAAAAAATTTGCTTGAAAATTGTAATAATTCGTAGCATAGATACGCGTGTACACCTTACGTGTCTGATGTTTTCAAGACTCGTTCCCCTGATAGAGCGGCACTCTGTGGAAGGGTGCGAAAAAGAAAGGAAAATCCAGCATAAGTTTTTTAATTTACACTAACCGAGATATCTGTGTACATTTCGCACCTTTGGTCACCATTTCTTCGTTCAGGTTCAGCGAGCGGAGCCAACACATCCTGCTGGCTCTGATGGACATGGTGCAGAATGCGCGGTCGCCTGCGGACCTGGTGTACGTGCACGAGCTGACGGCCACGCTGCTGCAGTACGGAGCCAACCCCAACATCAGCATCAGCTCCACCGAGCCCATCATCTGCCACTCACAGTCTTCCGTGTTCCTCAAGAGGAGCGCCAACCAGGTGCTGTGTGCCCTCCTTTTGCTACTGAGCATTTCCTTTTTACTTCTGTGGCCCATAGTGTGTTTCTCATAAGTAATGAATTCTCATTACTTAAAATTTCATTACCTTAAAAAACATTACCTAAAATTTTTTCAAAGAACTAGGTAAGAGACTAGCTCTAAAACTAATTTGGGATAAATTGTCGGATTGGTATTTAATGCCGGAGCCGTNATATCAATGTTATTGAAAGATGCGCCTTATAGGCTGTTCTCTAAATTGTAATATATATATGGTTGGCATATACGATGTACAGCGAAGCTTCTAATTGGTGCAATTTCAGTGGGAACGACGTCTAATTGAAATACGAATTTGCTTCTCACGGATTCGAATTGTATCATTTCTCTTAGAAAATTCTTAGTAAGACGAAAAACTCCATAAATAATTGAAAAACGTCATAGCACTGAATGGTTGAACTTGTTTGCTTTTAATTGGATGAAGCTGCTCAACTGGACTCTCCTAACTCGTTCCAAATAAAAGTGTAACAAGAAATACGAGCCACTGAGGCGCTGGCAAACTTGTCGTTTTGCTACATCTACTACTTGTTACAGTTGACGCTCGTGTCAATGGACCTCGTTCCGACGGACTCCAGAACAATTAGGTACCTGATTATCCCCAACTTGGTCGATCTCAGAGTGCGCGGCCATAAATTACAGTTAGATCTGTCTTTTTGCTGGTGAACACTTCATGTTTTTTGAAACATTGTGCGATATTGCTCAATAGGTACGGCGTTATTGGACCTCTTCTCTTCCGTTTTTGTCCGTTCATCTCAATTGTACCTGCTTGAATCTTGCGGTGATGTGACTTATACACTGATTTCTAAACTGCGAGATGTACAGCGTGGTGTAATCCAAGTTGTTGACGCGCTATCAACCCTTTATTGCTGTGACTAATGTTACCAGTTTCAATCTTCTCACGCCTCTTAAAAAGTCTCTCTTCATTTCAGAATATGTTTGTCCTTATCTTACTCTGCATTGACCTCCTATTGAGAAGAGCAGCCTCAATTTCTACCTGCTATTTATTACTTGGTGAAATTAGTATTTGGTCTTTGTCCCTTTGTCCGGCGATGTGCCGTCTATTTGTTCGCTACTCTAGAGGTGAGCCCTTTTCTTGGGACTGCACCAGATGATTTTCTGTAATCAGTCCACGACGTCTCTACGTGCCGCTGGATTAAGCGGGTAAATGATCAGCGATGGGGTTTCTTCGTTTATTGGGAGAGCTTAGACACAGACACGAGCAAGCTGGGCGTAGCCGGAATCGCAATAGACGCAGAGTGGTGCTCCGCATGGGCTTTTATAGGGTCAGTCCCACCGTGGAGACGGGGACGTACAGCGAGTTTGTATTTCTGTTACAAATAACGAACTTCATGCTACCACGTGCAGCTGTTGGTGTGCGGGTGTATGACAGGTTGTATGTGCCGCAGGTGCTGTACTACTACGTGCAGCTGCTGGTGCGCAAGGAGGAGCTCCTGAAGGATTCTGAACAGAGGTTCGCACGCCTCCTCTACCTCTACTACTACAGTATGAACCACGTGCCCCTCTACCAGTGTCTCAAGATCCTCCACAGGCAGACTGCCCTCCTGCCCATGAAGCAACCCCTCGCTAATATTCTCGGGTCTGTTGCTCAGGCTTTTCTTGTTTAAGAATTAGGGTTGAGTGTTCCAAAAATGGAGTGACAGAAGAAGTTGTTGGTCTGTTGAGTGACTGGTGCAAGCAGTTTTGAGACAGCATTGCTTTAAGTAACCTGATTGGGAATGTGAGTAAGAGTTTGGATGAGGATGTGTTTGTTTCTTTTTTCATGGAGTTGAAACCTTAGCACTAATCGGCAACAAAAGGACAAATATTTTGAAGGTAAGGTGTTGAGTTTTGTATAGATAGATAGAATAGCATGGCTTAATGCGTGAAAATTAACAAAAGTGATGCGATTGACAGATTGGGCCTAGGAGCTTCTAAACTAGACTGTGTGTCCAGGTGGGTTGAGCTATTTGGAGAAGCGTATTATTAAACAAGTGTTAATGTTAGAAGCGAGTGTGAAGTGCCTTAAAGGTAGATGTATATTTTTCGTGGTGGATAGAATGAGATGGGCACTGGATGAGATAAGCATGTTTGTAAACCAGACTTACTTCTATACCGAAATGATCGGAGAATGCGTATTGGCGAGTGGCTTTGTTGACGTAACTCGGCAATTTACCTAAATTTATGACGGACGTGTTTACATCTGGAGGAGCCAAAGCAAAGAAGAAAGCTATTTCTTTTGTTATATAGCTGAAATAAATGGTCGAAATTGTTTAGTCCTACTGCTTATTGATGAGGCGTGTTCTGAGATGTGACAGTGAGCTTTTTGTGTGGCACATTTTGTGAAATAATTAGGCCTACATAGTTGTGCGAAATACTTCATTTGTTACAAATGCATGCCTCTTGTGAAAATTAATCTTGTCTTACTGTGAGAGTAAAACGCTATCGTTTTGATTAAACTTTTAGAGTAACTTGACTCTATTGTGCTAAGTACCGCAGTTATTTGGAGTGCCCGTGTTTGAAGAAGTGGCTTTTTCCGTTGTTTTGCTTGAATTGCTGCTTGAAGCTCGAATTTGTACATTTTGACTCTTCAATTAATCTAAGCGGAATGAACAAATTCCTATTCGAGAAATTATTAAGTCATTTAACGTTTCTTTTGTGTATGTCCTTGAAACTTTTGTCACATCATAACAGTGCTGTTGTGTCTGTCGCTGAAACTTTTGTCACATCATAACAGTGCTGTTGTGTCTGTTGCTGAAACTTTTGTCACATCATAACAGTGCTGTTGTGTCTGTCGCTGAAGCTCTTGTCACATCATAACAGTACTGTTGTGTCTGTCGCTGAAACTTTTGTCACATCATAACAGTACTGTTGTGTCTGTCGCTGAAACTTTTGTCACATCATAACAGTGCTGTTGTGTCTGTCGCTGAAACTTTTGTCACATCATAACAGTGCTGTTGTGTCTGTCGCTGAAGCTCTTGTCACATCATAACAGTACTGTTGTGTCTGTCGCTGAAACTTTTGTCACATCATAACAGTACTGTTGTGTCTGTCGCTGAAACTTTTGTCACATCATAACAGTGCTGTTGTGTCTGTCGCTGAAACTTTTGTCACATCATAACAGTGCTGTTGTGTCTGTCGCTGAAGCTCTTGTCACATCATAAATTAATAACAGTGCTAAAATCCTAGTTATAATATAACGATGTCTGTTTCTGACAGGGAGCTGTATACGAAGCCTCGGTCTCTCAAGCAGATCTGCAGAGTGGTGATCTGCAACGCTCTCGACAGGAGGGCCGCGCCCCTGGTACCCAAACTGCCCCTGCCTCCACGGCTCAAGGATTACATCATCAATCTCGAGGCTTGAACTCTTCTTGTGAATTAACCCTTTGAGTCGCACAGGGATACCTCAATCTCAGCTTGAGTTTTACTTGGTACGTTAAACTTAACCAAATCGTGAACAAATTTGAAGAACTATTTATGTGCCAGGACTCAGAGAGTTGTAAGCTAAGGAAACTATAACTGACGTCCCGTAAAAACACTGCGTCGTTAATCGCAAGACTTGAGCGGTCTTGGTACTTTCATGACTGAAAAGACTTGGTTACGAGCCTCCATTACGGCTTCAGGAACGCTTCAGCTGCTGCGTGACACGATGCATGTGTGGGCTACGCCGCAGCCTACGTGCTAATCTCGACGCGTTACTAGCAAGCTTAGCGTCTAGTTTCTGAAGCCTCTTTGCGGTGCAGTTCACGCTCGTTGCAGCCCACATTATTAAGGTAACAAAGCCTGATATGCTGAAGAAAATGACCGATGAGCTGTCCTTTGAGGACACTGAAAACGAACAATTTAGATTATTTAACTCCTATTTTTGTGTATTCATTGTTTCACTTGATGATAATTCATCTACCCGCATTTTCATATTATGTATCATATGCTGCATGCTGCACTTCCAGGCTCATTTCTGTGTGCTTTCACACCATTGTATGAAATTGTTCACTTTAACAAAGAGTAGCTTTACATCATCTAGCACCCACTAAAGGAGTTCAATGGGCTTTGCAATTGCCTTTGATAATTTTACGTTCTGAGTTTTCAATATTGCTAGGTACCTGGTGGCTTTCTTTTGTGATGGTCATTGTTGACGTTTCTAAAGCTTTTATGATGATCTGTTCCAGTTGTGTAGTGGCGGTTTTTTTTCTACTACTAGAAACTGGTACCTAAGTGCACGTTCAGACGTTCTAATCGGCCATGAGGAAGACTTGTTGACTTATGGTATTGTAATTTTTCCTAAGTTTTTCTATTGAAGAAGGCCGCAGCGTAAGCCTCCATCTAGCGCTCAATGTTACGTCGGAAATCTCGTGTCCGTTTTTTGTTCTCACTTTTCTTTCTTTGTGAGACATTTCTGTCTAGTCCAACGCCAGCAGCATAATATCGGTCTCTATTTTCTACATTTCATTTTAGTACTGGCAGTCAAACTTATTTGCAGAATCCGACTTTGTAGGTCTCTCAATTCGTTATGAGAACTTGAATCATTTTACGTTTTTCCTAGAGATTTGTTGAAACGTACATTGCTTGGAAATATTGAAATTCATTGTAATTCTCCTCAGTTTCTGTTTAATATCTCAGGTGTTCATCAATTTCACATAATCGTTTTAATTTATGGTTTTGTAAAGCAATTTTTTATGGTAATATTTTCTTATAGATTCCGCGGTGACTGAATTATTGATATAATTCTTCTGTGACGTCTTATGTTTTCAGATTTAGCTTGGAGGGTGATTCGAATGATTGTTTCATACGTTTCGCGTAAATTATTCATGAAAGTCGTTTTCAAAGTAATTGAGTAAAAAAGTGTATTTTGAGATGGAAAACGCGGCTCCAAATTGGTTGTGTTTTTGAATTCGTTGAAATTTTATGGGACAGATCGGCGGAGACGAAGGTTTCAGTGTACATTATTTTATGGGACAATTTTCTGGGACAGATCGGCGGAGAGGAAGGATTCGTATACAGCATATCATATACTCATTCACAGCACGTTCGACATAATCTCAATGCTTGGTAAAGTTGCTACCTTAGTTTGAGTATTGTACAGAGGCTTATTTTCCTTGTCGTTGTTGTTGCCTCAGTTACGTTGTTCGGATGCGAGAAAACCTCTTCAACTGGCGTTCGTAGCTTTTTATTTTCTCTTAGTTCTCACTCATGGATGTTGTTTAGGGCACTTCTTTAGGGAAGGCTTGGTAGTTTAGTTTCGACCTGATCTGTTTTTCATGAATCTTACTTGTTATTTGTTATTGTTATTACTCGAGTCTCTATGTTATGTCGTTTGGTAATTGACGTGATCATCCTATTCTGCAGTTTGATGGCCTCGAATCCGTTCGTATTTTGTACAGACGCTCTAATTCCCTGTGAGTCTCACTTTCTTCAATCACCAGCCATTTCTAAACTATCCTTTATCAAAATCTCTTGCAAAGTAATATACCATGTTAGTATTTTGGTTTAGTTTACTGTTGAGATTATATGCTGTTTGATAGCTTAAGTTAATTATCAAGTGAATTGTAACTGAGTTGTCCATGGTTATCTAATTCGCTATGACGTGCTTACGATATGGGTGGACCATTCGTCATTTCGTGATCCCTTTGTGCTGCTCAGGAGTCTTAGGCTCGCTGTCTCTACTCGTAGTTTCAGACCTGGTACATCTCCCTGGAATCTTACTTCCCGCTCTATGGTTTGAAGTTCGATTGTTGTAGATTAAAAATCTTTCGGGGAAAACTGAGGTAAAGCCCCAAGGAGATCACGCTTCGATTTAATCCGTGAAATGAGTTCGTTTAAACACGCTTAATACGGGCATTATTTCTGTTGGTAATTTACCATCAAGTATCTACGTGTGTGTTATACCTGCCTTTCAGAAGTCATGCGTTCATGGTTTGTTTTACATGTCAGTATGTCCTCAGTTGATGAAGTTTTGCTGCAGTAGGATCCGTGTAGCTGACCGGCGTTCGGCGCTGCTGTTTTGTAACCGCTGTGTAGCCTTAGAACTCTGGAGCGTCGCATCGATTTATTTCTGATGTTTAAAACTATATCTCCGAGGCAAGAGGCTGAAATTCTCTTTTCTCCGTGGTGCATATTCTAGCTGTGGAAACCTTGGTTATCGCTAGCGACTGCTCCTTCTTTTCAAAGTAAAAGCAGTATCCGTCTCTGGAGCCACTGCGTTCACGAGGTTTTGTTATCGGGTGCGATAGCTGTTTCAATTCTCGATTATGCTGTTGCATGTGACGTCAATATAGAGTCCCTGCGTCTCGCCTCGCGTTGTGAATTATTCAATTCAGCCATGACGGTCAACTAATACAATTCATTCACGACTAAAACAATTATTATTTCATTTAAATAAAATTCTCGTTAAAATTCTGCCCTCGCTGCTTTTTCCTGTGAGCATTTTTCTGGCAGGTTAGTCATTCATTCTAGCTCGTCTTGGAGATTAAGCTTCGACGGCCCGGCAGTGCACCTGATTTTATCCATTGGGAAATCAGTTCGTACGTTTGCATCGTCGGATGCAAACGTGTGTCGTGACGTGGAATTGTGGCAGTCTAGTACATCGCATGGACATTTCAAAATAAGTTGTTTAATTTCATGACACTTTTAAGTATCTCTGACTTGCCTGCGAAGTGTTTGGATGAAACTCATTCTCTATCATTCTCTAAGTATGATTTCGTCGTTATTTTGCCTCAGTTCTACGGTGACAGACATAGAGATCTTGTTTTTGGATTTGTATACTTTGCGCTGCCAGAAGAGCGAGTGTATTTAGGTTTGCTGTTTGCTGCGAGTCGCTGCAAAGTTGTCGGTGGGGCTTCTAAAGCCAGCGGGCGTTGGCAGCGTGGTGGATCATTGTCTTACGACTCCTGCAACTTGATAAACCATTTCAATTAGCAATATTGTTTTTTCTAAGCTTAATTTAAACTTTCAGGGTATCAAAGCGGGATGAAATGTATGTTGGCTAATAATGTGTTGATTCAAGCTTCCCAATGCTGTATTAACTGATCAGGATGCACGTTGCTCAGTATCAAAATAAATTACTTTCACGTGGGCAGAATTAAGAAGGAGACTTGGCCTCATTCGTTGGAGAGGTAGAGAGGGCCTCCCTTCAGTTTCGCAATATGGGAGAAGACATTTTCCTCTACACTAAATTAGCCTTGCGCTGTCATCTGGTGTTCAAACATGCGTCATGAAGTCTGAATCAAAAGTGATCCTCAAGTCCTTGCCCATCATTTGATTTTCGAAACCGCGTCTTGCTGGATTTAGGTCGATGAACCTGCGAGTGATTTCTATGAGTCGGAGGTAATTCATCCTTTGAGGACTCCACAACTGGTGCACCTTGATTGTCTTGTCCAGTGCATTATTACCTGGTCACTGACGCGCTGTGTGCCGAGGACTCGGCACCAGGAGCGCTCTTTCTTTGTTTGGTGTCGGACTTGTATCCACGGGCTGTATGATTGGTTCCATCGTGCACGTATGATCGGCTCATACGTGCACGTATGATTTGTTCCCACGGGCTGTATGATTGGTTCCATCGTGCACGTATGATCGGTTCATACGTGCATGCATGATTGGGCCCTATATCCTGTAGGGTTTTTTCTGGTAAATATGCCTAAAATTCATATCATCCGATTCATCTTTCATAAACATAAGTGTTTGTCTGGGATGTGGAAATCTAAAATTTCAATTAAACTACACACGTTGCTTCTAATGCAGACCAACTTGAAATCAGGAATAATTCTCATCAACATGCGGCTCTTAATTCCTGTTTCTGAGGAGCGAAGAAACGGGCGCGTGCCCTCCAGTCATTGGAGTGCAGGTCAGCAAGGACCGCGTTCTTGAGCAGGCACATGTCCTCGTAGTAATCGTGAGGCATTCAAAACCCGCTCTGTTGTTCTGCGTGTCTGCTCTGTTGGAATGGAGTTTCTTTGTTTTCTTCTCGCCGTAGCCGTAGCGTGACGCCAGCTCTCTATTTTGACCTAGGTGCAGAGACGTGTTCCATGTCCTTGCGTGTTTACACTACCAGAAACATTCATTTGCTCCTAACTTCTACAAAAAAATTTTTTGCTCTTTATCGCTACATAAATATTTGCTCTAAGAGTGTTTTTTATAGTTTTCAACGCGCGAACTGGAACTGGTCTGCGAGGTGGAGAAAATGGAATAAAAAACCAAGAAGTGATGAATTAGTAGCCTGTTCCTCGCATGCAGAAGCGCGTGTCAGGCCTGCCTGAACTCTTTAAATCATTATAGCGGCTGGTCGTGGTCCAAAAAGACGTTACTTTGAGGTAAGCTATGAAATGATAAACTGCACTTGCTTGATTTGCGAGTGTGTTTTTAGTCGACTCTGAATCTGTACGAGCTTTTGGCATCGTTGGATTGCAGTGTTGTCCGTTGTCCCAACGTCCGTAAATAATGCGTGTTCATTGTTTAAATGTTTGTGCTGGTGTTCATCTCGTGTGATGTGGCCATTCTTGAGCGTCGTCTTGAGCAAAATTCTTGAACCATTTAACTACCACAGGGACAATTCCAGCCCAATGTTGCGTGATATCGTCATACTATTGGCATTTTCTAAGGCATAGAAATATCGGGACTCTCTTGGATCACCTGGCAATAGATATTTCGAGTGTCGGACATCACGCTAATTATTATTGATGTTGTCATGTTGATAATTGAAACTTGAGCTGCAACTTACTGTAAGTTACACATTTGTCAAGTTTTGAATGCATTTGAAAAAACTAAATGTTCAGGACTCAAAAAGTAGGCTAATTACACAATAAATAAATAAATTATCATTGAGATGCAATGTGCCAGCATATAGGCTACTCTTTACCAAAAGCATCGGGTTGAAAGTTTCTCACAAAAGTATAAATTTCAGGAGAGTATAACTGGGTAGTTGCCACCGAATGATCAGTGTTAGCGAAAAGCATGTGTGTAGAGTTTGGAAGGAGTGTTCTGGCGGACCTGCCTGAGACAGCAGATCGTCCTGACAGAATAGACTTGCTGCCAAGATGAGGGTTTAAGTGATATACAAGCAGTAGTTTTTAGATCCATGATGTTCATTTTCGGAGCGAGAATACGAAGGTAGAAATTAGTTTTGAAGTTGTAGCAGCAGTAGGTCTTGGTTTAATAATGTTCAGTCTCAGAGCGAGAATACGAAGGTAGAAAGTAAGGTTCTTTTTGCTAGCTAGAGAACAGGTTTGCATTCTAGTCCGCGCTGCCCGATGTACTCCAAGATTGCTTGGAGTTTAGCTGAGAAAGGTGGTCCAATTCATGAAAGCTATGATTCGTCTTTGCGAATGTTCATATTTTTGCGTTTCGTTCCCTGTCGATGTTATTCTGTGTACTCTAGTGATATCGTTTGTGCCTTTAGTTTCTATTGACTAATTTGAGGGTAAAAAGCCCATCTTTATTTACGTGATAACTCTACCGTAGAAATTAAGAGTGAATATGATGCTGTTGAATATATATTTTATTATGTTTACTTTGTTGTAGCTGTACATACAGAACATTTTATTCGTATTTTAATGTCGTTATACGTACAGCGTTTGTAGGAACGTTAACATGAAACATTAGTCTTGGTTTATTCTGTTTTCGTGCACGTGCTGTATAGATGCTCATTATTACTTGTTTCGATTTAGGATGCACTACCAGTGGGTTGAGCCGAAATTATATTTTCTAACGTCTTCAGGGTAATTTAATCACCGTGTTTCTAATTTCTTATTCAAAAATTATTTTATTTGAAATACTGCCGTAAACGTATTTCAATTTAGTGAACTTATTGATGAATGTGTCTGTTTCTTTTAAGTATTGTTCCCCTTCTCATTTGTTGAGTAGGAGTGTCGCTCAAGGTACTTTGGGACTTCGCGTACCTCGAAAGAAGATTGATGTACCTCGGTGGTAATTCTAGCAACGCGCCGTAGAGTTAGCAAAACGAGTTCTAGGAGCTATTGTGGCTTTAATTTTTACAGTTTTCCTATCGAGGCGGTGGCCGACGTAATCTTGTGTTGCTTATTTCAACCTCCGCCGTTTTGAGGGACTCGCTACCTTGTTGAAACGTCCACGCCATGCTTACTAAGGGAATTCCTTCATTGATTTATTTTTATAAATAATTCAAATTTGTGAGACGCTTTTGCACATTCTTGCTTTACCTTGGATTTTGTAAGGATTTACATGTATAATTCAGCACTGGCATAAAAATCTGTTTATTTGCTAAGTTTAGTAGATTTTTTGAGCTCTCCTGAATGGCAAGTGTGTCGAATTGTCACCTATCTCTCTCAGGAGTCCTTGAGTTACCTGCCCCAGCTTTCACAGCACAGGTTGGGAGAATTTGTTGCGGTTTTGGTTTGTCTTCCTCTGAACGGGGAGCTTATGTATGTTCCCTGAGCAATTTGTGCGAACTTAGAAACAATCGTTCCTTGCTTTGGAACAATTTTTTTCTCTCCTTTCTCCTTTCCTTACATATTTTCTGGTGCGAGGGGTATTCAGTTGATCTGAACTACTGTTTGGACTTGGTGCCCGTTGTCTTTGTTTCGTTACAATTATTTTGCCTTGTTGCCTTCATTAAAACTCAAGTTAGTGAGTTGTGATGGCTTGATTCAAAAACTTGACTTCTGCAACTGAAACTCAAAACTTTCTTTACCATTATATATTTTCAGGAAATATATGCTGTACTTTGTGTGAATTTTTTTCTAGATATACACTCCTGCTAGTCAGTCAAAAAAAAATCTACCGGTTGCGAACGCGTAACCTTTGTTGAAATGTAGAAATTTAAAGTATTATTCGTATGCTTTAAGAATTACATCCCGTATCAGTGCTCCATGAGGGAAGTGTCAAAGAAATTAATTTTACATTTGTGGATGAATTTATAGTTGGCAAAAAATTTTCGTCCATCAGATTGTGTTGAGCGGCCTTACGCATTGTATTAAATGCTAGTTCAGTTGCTGCGTCGAGCACGGGAGTGTATGTTTTTTTCTCGTGATATTGTCTTCGACGCCAGAGATTAGAAATGGGGGAAATGTTGGGTAGGGCATCAATACATTTGTTGAAGGAGTTTGTCAGAAATGGTTACCTGGCCTGAGGACGACTCACCTGGACCAGGTTAGGGGCTTTAGAGCTGCCACGTTACGAACGGAATAATAAATGTTATAAGAACTACCTGAGGATGAGTCCACGCTGTATTCGGCAACACCATTATTTTCTTTCATGGCGGATGACTGGTTTTCACATGAGGAATCTGTTAGGTTACCTTAGTTCTAGCTAGGCCTTTGGGACCTCTATCTTTCGTGCCTACTTTACTTCTTTCCATTTTCATGCATTCTTCACTGATTATTCTTTAAATTTCTTCTTCTTTCTTCTAAACTTGTCGTTTTTATGCACAGGGAATTCTGTTCGTGGGAAAAGACACCAGTGCATGAATTGCATGTTCCCCACAGTGCGTGCTAAATTGTCCCTTTTTTCCACTCTTGCGATCGCATTTGATGTGGTTAAGAAGTCTTAAACCAATTAACAATCTAATTTAATCGGATCTTTTCATGGCAAATCGCAAAGGTACCAGTGAAAGTTGTAAGTATGTACGAGCCTTTTAGGTTCTCGCACTAACGAAAGTTTTTTTCGAGCGTCAATTCAGTTTTGTGATGAAGGTAGCATGTTATTTCTACCTTGATTTCGTTTTCTACGTTTTTCTCTACGCCAGGAGAGGCCAGCGTTCAGTTACACCGATATCTGGCGTGGGGGCATTCAAGAATCTGAGCTGTCGATCTCATTTTTCAATTTTTCCTTAGTTGGGATGCTCTATCCCGCCGTTCAAATGCTTCGATCGGATATTTTAGTTCAAATCCCATTATGGATACTAAACGTTATTCAAAGGTGTTCAGACTTGCCTGTGGCATATTACGTAGCTATATTCGTAAGAAGTTACGTATGTTTGTTTTACACCTACGTTATCTATATTCTCCATCTATTTGGACTAGCAGTCACTTCTTCGTCTTAGTGAGCTCCTCTTTTGAAAATTTGTTTTTATCCTCTTTCCGTTTTTCTATTCGTATATCATCAGGTGAGGTTCTTCGCGTAATGTCTGTATATTTTTGAAATCATGAAGCGCAAACAAAAGTCTGCTCGTGCTGCCCAGCTACACTTCTGCTGCTCAGCAGCTGACCAGCTCGACTGCCCCCTCAGTCAAGCTAAGCTCGAGCTTATGCTGAGCCAAACGCCGGCTCCCCGGCTACAGTGCTCTGTAAACCTCCCCTGATAACTGTCCCTAACCTCTCTCGCGGTACTTCCAACCGGCGAGCTCACACTGGCCAGCAGTTCACGAGACTCCACAGCCCGTCGCTGCAGCGCACAGCACTCCAAAACATGTCAATAGCTCCAAGCACGCAAGAGGCCAAAGCTAAAGGCGCACGCCAGCTCCTCCCACACTCGTGTACCTGCGCACACTGGTGCTGCTTCGGGACAGACCCCCCAGCTCGCAGGGGTGTTATCCTAGGTCGCTGCACAAGTTCCCTAGATTCTGCAAAGCTGCACCACAATTTTCTTGTATCATCAAGTGGGGCTCTACGTGTAATATCCATGTTGTCCTCCCGGCTCCAGTTTCGACCGTATGCGTCCCTTGTCTCAGTTTATATATATTTGTACGGTGAAACCTCGCTATTTGTGAATTATAATTCTGAAAAAGGCTGACCAAAACCGAAATTACGGGATATGAAATAGAAATTCCGAAAGAATTCATGTAAAGCTAATTAATCGTTACAAATTTTCATTGGGAAGTGATCGCTGAAAACAGGTTCTTGATGAAGGCTTACAAATACAGAGATAAGATTGCAACAGTTCTCATCTTACGGGATCTACTCCTGTATCGGACGAACTTATTTCAACATTTTAATGCAGGAGTGGCGGCTGCACCATATCTGCGATATGTTTTCGTCAATTTTTTGCTTTCAACAGTCCTGTATTCTGCTTTCTTCAACTTCCTGCCTTCAACACATCTGGTTTCTTCCTTTGTCTGCCTTCCACACGCCTATTGCATTGAAAACGGTATTGTAGCGACTGCGGGTGTAAAACTTTCGAAGTATAATCAGGAGTGCATGGTCATTCATTTTTTTCCACTGCGAAAATGTAGCCTATATGACTTTTTCTATACCTTTTTCAAATCTGACTGCACCAAATAAAATTGAATCTCATCAGATAAAAAAAAATTTGCTCTAAATGACGGGTGGTTTAGGTATTCTTAGGTCTAAATTTGGTTTTCCGTTTGATTCAATTCCGTTTCATTTTGTCCAAATAGACTTGGAGACTATACATAGCAGAGCTCATTGTATTCGTGAACATTAATTAAAGTTGTAGATTTCATTGGGTGTTTCACGTGCGTTTCTGCTCATGGACATCGTATGGAACGTGAGAATTTGTCGTTGCACCTAAATTAGATAGTCCTTTATATCACCCACGTGTCGCGCACTTCTGGTTTGTGATTCTGATAAGAAACTTAATTAAAATTGTCAGTTATCACCCCTCAGGGGCATATGATAGGCCATAGGCAATAGGGTAAGGTTAGTTAAATTTGTCTATCGTATGTTTTGGGACTGGCGACCCCAGGGGAGCACTGTTAGGTTACGTCGTCAATAGACAGGCCTTCGGTACTTCTATCTTTCGTGCCCACTTAGCTTTTTTATTTCTCATTTTCCTCTTTGTTTTTTCTTCTTCTTCTTCTTCTTCCTTCTCAACTTGCTGTTTCAATGCGCAGGAAACCCGGTGTGGGAACGCACCTGCGCATAGATTGCACGAGGTCCACAGTCCGTACTAGATGGTCTCTTCTCCTTTTCTTTTTTTTCCTATCACTCGTGATGTGAATGGGGAGCTTTAAACTACGAATATAACTTATAACCTAACCTAACATCGTCATTTATCATGCCGTGATTATTATGTGGAAATTTGTTGAGGGCGTCCACCAGGTTAGAGCATAGCCATCACAACCGTAGCTATTATTGTTGTTCGACAGCCCGACAGAGAGGAAAATTTAAAATATTTTACTTCTTTCTTAGTACTTTTACTTGCGTGATGAAAGCACGTATGATCAGTTCATCTTCGTTCACCCCTAAGTCCGTCATATCAAGTTATGAACCTGGTATAGCAGGATAAACCATCTGTACAGTTTATTCACTTGTAGAGTCCCAAGTTTTTTTTTAAGATCTATTATAATGCTGCTACATTTTGAGGAGGTGATTTGTGTTGCACTGCGTGGTATGCATAATTCGTGACTTTTTTCCTTCATATCAGCCATTATTCATTCTGTGATTTCTCCGTATGTTTATGAGCTTGAGCAAAAGTGTGGTATGAATATGCATATATATATGTAATTAATTGTGTAATATAGAGACACGCTGTTATTTGGTAGGCCCATGTGAACCTGCGCTCAGCGAAGGGTAGATCGCGCTACTTGCAGGATTGCCGAAGAGAAAACTTTTATTCAGTGTGTGTTTCATTTTCTTATTCACTCTTAGAAAGGACTTTGGACCTTTATTGTTGTTTATTTTGTGTTTTTATCTTACAAAAGCGACCGTGTTGTTGATTTTAGCCTTTCTTAGAGGTTTGGGAGACTTAGCGTACTCAGAAAACGTTTATAGTCGTCACAATACAGTGCAGACTTGACTTTCTCCGGAGAGCATATTTTAGTATCAGTAAACGCATAATATGGCTTTGCAACGTATAATGCTGGAAAATGTTATAAATTTAATTTCTGTTATCAAAAAGCTATTGTTCTCCGCTTCTTTCGAGGAACATCAGATAGGTTGAAGGGTTATGTTAGTTTGTCTACCGAATGCGGTAGTGGGCTGGCGACTCCTGGGGAGCACTGTTATTTTACCTCGGCTTTAGATCGGCCTTCGGGACTTCTTTCATGCCCGCTTTGCTTCTTCAAATTCTACACCCTATTCGCTATTTCTTCTTTATCTTTTCTTCCTCTTCATTCTCAACTTGTTACTATACGTGTAGATGGAACCTTGTGCGTAGATTCACCGTTCTAATTGGTCCATACTAACGGTCCATTTCAGTTAGGCTCGATGTAATTCGTTTCATTGAAGCACTGCAGTTTATTGTACTACTATTATCAATGAGCTCTAACCAGTCCATATTATTATTTTGTCTAAATTTGTCCCCTTCAAATGCTCATCTGGGTGTTTAGATTAGGAATTCTTGGTTTAGTAAAGTAATTCTTAATTCAGAACGGAAGTGACTTGAGCACGGTGACCGTAACAAATCCTGCTTTTATAATAATAACAGTCATGTGTTAATATATATTTTTTTATCTGGAAACTTTTCACGTACCACCACAGAGAACATCACTACAAGCTATCTTAGATCTGAGATTTAAGATGTACGATAATAATAATTGAATTGCTTATTTCTAATGACGTTGGTGCATAACTTGTAAGAGCCTAGTTTTTTAAGCTCCTTATAGCTGAAGCCCTTTGCGGTGTTTTAGACACATAAGTGCAGTCTTTATATTCATGTAAAGACTTTAGTTGGGTGATAAGTTTCGTGTTGACACCGTTCCTTAAATCAAGGTCTTGCACCATATATCCTTGAATATGTGCCACACAAGCACCACGTCTGACATTGACCTGGATTCAACCTTAATTTTGCAAGCGCTTGGGTTCAACCTCGAAATATTCGTATGAAAAGAAAGGACGCTGCCCTGTGGCAAAGGAAAAGTTGTCGTTGCTTGTAGCAAACTTAATTACGATTCTCTATCCGAAGCCTTCAAGTCTAGAAACTTCATTTTGAAACTAAAAAAGCTCAGGTTTACTAGCGCCAAACTATAATGGTATATTTTGTATACTGTTCGAAAAAAATTATTCGTGGGTCCGCTGACAATTTCTTGTAAGGAAAATGCGTAATTTTTCACGATATATGTTCGGTGAAAGAGACACCATTAGTCTCTTACTAAAACTATTGAATATTTAATTGTCATTATTAAATTTCATTTGGAAACTGAGGAACTACTACCATGAGGTCCATCTGTGAGAACCATTTCAAACCATTTATCCGGTGTACTTCCGGTTGGTCGAGAAGAACAAAATCACCGCTATTCTCATGTTGAATTAAAGTCCCGCGGGTCTTCGCTAGTGAATTTAAAATATGGCCAAATGTACAGATGACAAGAAAGAAGAAGCTGAAAATTATAAACTACAAGCTAATGAATATTTTAAAAGTAAGTATTTGTAATTTGTGCTATAAAAAGTAAAACATTTATCATCACTGTCACATAGTGAAGATCTTGCCAGGGGTGCTCTGTAACATGACAGCTACCTAGAAACCATTCCGTTGCGTACAACGATGCATTTTTCAGGCAAGATTTAATTTTATTTCACAAAAGAAAATGGTTATGTTAACGAAGTTACATGCATACTTTGACTAAATATTTACTAGTTTAGTGTTCAATAAAGCAAAATTGACCTTGAAGTGTCGGGAAATGCTAATGTAGTACCCGAGATGGTCATGTGTAATTATTTCGTTGAGTGCTCCTTTAATCAGATTGCTATGTCAATACAAATAAATAACTAGGTTACAGCTACTTATATTAATTCATATTTTTGCTTAGATTTTAATTTTCAGTATTAACTATATGTATAAGTTAAATGGAAATATAGTTCTTGGTGATATGTTATAGCCATTGTTACTGAAGCTTGAGTAACCCTGTTCTGCAAAATTTTACTCTCCTGCACAGATTGTCCTATTTAATGTTCAGCTGTCAAAGACATTGGATATAAATTTATTGAGTTCTTGGCTGAAACCTATTTTCAAACCATTTATAAACATGAAAAATTGTTATGAGTAGGTATTCTAATTATTCTAATATTCATACAGCCATCATAACGATGTAAGTTTTGCAGAAGTTTGATCCCATTTTAATGAGTAATGATAACTGGTGTATGCAGGTTATACATTGTGCAGGGCAAAATAAGGTCCCTCAAGCTGAACATGCCAATGCACCGTTTCTTTAAAGTAAGAGAAAATGTATTTAAAGATTTTGTCTTGGTAGTGATTCTGCTCAAGCTCTATCATATTTATCATTTAACATCACATTTTGAAAGCTTTGGGATCACCAACCACCAATCCACCAGGATACACTGATCAGGAAGCATGGGATAGCATAAAGAAATATTGGATAGCATTATTTACAACATAAAAAAACTGGCGTACTGTCATGTTCAGCTCACGGGGCTTCAAATATCAATAGAAATGAGCAACTCATTTTTGGGCCTGGTTCTCAAAATATTGGCAATTTTGGTCAAACTGCCAAACTAACCTCAGATCTTTGGAGTAAGGAGATATGTTATTTCATTTAACAAAACTTCTTTGAAAATTTATAATTGTATAGTAGACTGTTGCTGCTCTATCACTCATGAATCATTTTCTTCTTTTATTATGGCTCACAGTTAGTAATCAATTGAAATTTTATTAGGTCCAAATTTTGCATTAAATTACATAACCTTGGCTTAATATTCAAGACTATTTAGTATTTCATCTGACGACATTGAACTAAAAACTTGAATGTTAGTTTTTTCAAATTGTTATCTTATTTCCCACTTATGTTTTTCTCATACTTCGAATGAATTAGTATACCAAGTTATTTCACAAACCTCTTCAAGCAAAATGTACTGGAAATAAGAACAATGCTCATTCAATACAGCTAAAAGTATGTTAAACCTTGCTACCAACCTCAAATTTACCTCTGAAAATTCCATCCTGGTTTCTTTATGGTTAATGCTATGCTGTCAGGCTGGCATGCATGCAACAAAGAACCAAAGCAAATCACCTGGTTGACTGTAGAGGTTATTATGTTAAAGGGTGTTTACTGTCAAATTCATTAAGAAAGCAGGTTTTCTTCATGCTTGCATTCTAAAATTATATAGAAACCGGCATCTGATTAAGGATATCAAAATTCTACTATATGCTTAATGCCTGGTTAAACTATGTTTTATTTTTGCCTTATGAAGTATGAAGATTGTGGTAACCTTTATCAGTGTAATTTATTGTACAGTTTATACATGCAATTGATTTACTATGTATAGAAGTCATATGAAAAAAAACAAATGGGGAAAACTAGTTGACAGTGGTATCATATATCACCTCTTGAGAAATTTCCCAAGATATGTAATAATGTCAGAAGGAACAATGCGCTAGATCAGAGAAAATGACTTGATTTAATTCCCCCAATCAAGTAAAGAGCTCATTTAATCTAGAAACTACATTTATTTCACTCATCTGTACTACTAGCATAGGTCATCAACAAGCTGCCTCACCATCTATTTCACTACCAATACAGAAAGAGCTCTTGAGTGACTTGGTATGCTGACATCAATGTCAAAAGCTTAAGAAACATGCCTAACTTTGAAGGAAATCTCTGCACTCTGGCCAAACAAGTTATAAAGTCTAGAGAAAAATTAATTGAAGTTCATCATTTGAATTTAATTTGCACAACACCAGAGCTCTTCCAAAATCATGCAATGTATACCTTCTATTCTGTTAGAGGAAAATAAATAATCATGGTTTTGAACTGTATGGAAGGTTTTTTTTCTTCAAGGTTAAAAAATGCTGTAGCGTACTTAGCGTTAAGAAATTTGGTATTTTGCTTTTGCAGCAAAATTTGAGGATGGTAAATAATTTTCCAATGAACTTCAAAACAATAGATGTATTGAATAACCTTAGTAGATGGGCAGTTGTTTTACACCTTCAATGGGCTTGGGGAAATTTATGGGCTCAAGCAGGATGAGGCAAGAAATGTGATACAGGTGTTTATTATCAGAGATAAAGCATTGTTCAGGAAAGGCTTTAGAGAATTTGTTCAATTGTACAAATTCAATTATATTTTGAGTCAATGGTTGTTAACAATGGTTTCTTTCAGGAAATGAGCTCATGAATCCACAGAGATTACTATCTCTAAAGATAATATCAGGTCTGAAAGTCTTCCATGATTCCTTTCAAATTTTATATACAGTTCAGTAAATATTTGATGCAAAAAGAGAAGTCAGTTTTCTATCTCTAAACTGATTTTTCTTCACATTTGTATTCTAAGTAAAGATGTACATATATGAAGAGGCACTGTCTTAATTCATAACTAAAAATATAAAAAAGTAGTCTACAAGGTAAAAAACAACTATGAATGCTGTGTGATGTATTATAATTGAAAAGATCACAATATTAACGCCAATTCTGTCTTTCCAGAGCAAAGCTATGATAAGGCCATAGAGTTTTATACAAAGGCTGTGGAGTGCAATCCTGATGAGCCCATCTACTATGGGAACCGGAGTTTGGCCTACCTGCGCACCGAGTGTTTTGGTTATGCACTCGAGGATGCCACCAAGGCTATTGAAATGGACAAGACTTACATGAAAGGCTACTACAGGAGAGCTTCTGCATACATGTCTCTTGGGAAATATAAAATGGCCCTCAAGGATTATGAAGCTGTGAGTTTCTATCAAGTGTAATGATATTCTCTAGATTTTAACTTCTGAATTCTTTTTGGGGTCCATTTATCAGTGTAGGCAGATGGAAATATTAAAAGAAAGTATTGCTTGATATTAAATTGACCTTCAGGTGAAAGAGCTTAAAATTAGATAACTTTTTCTTCATTTAAGAGATTTGTCTTGCATTTCAAACTTAGTATACAAGTGCAGTTGCACAACAATTCAAAGCAACAAAGAAGTAAATTTTTGCTTGTCATTATAATCAGTTGCTGAAATGAATGCATTTATTGTTTTAGGCTATAACCCTTCTACACACCTCAAGATGTTTTTTTGCATTGCTGTTAGAGCTGATTGGTTTTAAATTTTGTATTTATATTAAAACTCTTTGTGGCTCTTCTCTGAGTCTTTTGTTCTATCTTGCCTTGTAGTTCACATGCTTTGACTTTGTGAGTACCAGAGGTTCCCGTCTTATGATGGAGGTTTATTCCTATAAAATGGTGTAATTCAGAATTCTGGGCAAGTCTGAGATTCATAAATACTGTACATAAACACCAAATTTTGGTGTATTATGTCCAGACACACCAACTCATAGTGGCTCATGCTCCACTTCGCTCCATTTTCTTCTGCCACGAACCAACGTGTTTGTCTGCTGAATTCTAGAATCCATGAAGCAAAGTCACTCTTGTTCTTCAATCGTAGTTGAATTTTCTAAAATAATAATACATTTTACTTCTTACATTTATTTCAATTTCTTTGGCTTTCACAAGTAAAGTCAGTTGCTTGAAATTTAGACTTTCAAGTTTCAACTTCTGATTTATTTAGTTCCATTTTGCTTCACCAATGACTGGAACTTAAAGGACATTGCAAGATGACGAGAGTCTCTACTTGAGAGAAGTTTCTATTTTTTCTTGTCTGTGGGTTAATAACACTAACAAATGAAATTAAAAAATATTCAAGTGCTAAAACTCTTCAGCATTGGTGTTTTGGTCAATAAACTTTAAAAGCTGCCTTCTTTCAAAATAATACCTGTTACAAATATAATATGAGCAGCTATAATATCAAAGAAATGTTTCATAGGAATAATAGACATTTTCTCTTGTTTTCCAATCTGTTATAGAAATTAGGAAGTATCACTTGTCAGAAACGAAAATTATGTTGCATACCCAGTGTGATCCAGTTGATCTTTAGTAACACTCCTACCTTTCAAAGGTGAGAGAGGTTCTGAGGTGTGTGGCGCATTATCAGCTTATACCACTTGCAGGTTGTGAAGGTGCGTCCCAATAACAAGGATGCCAAGCTCAAGTTCACGGAGTGCCAGAAAATTGTGCAGAGAATGCTCTTCCAGAAGGCCATTGCTGTGGATGATGACAAGAAGAGTGTGGCTGACTCCATCAACCTGGATGCAATGAGTGAGTGTGCAATGGGTTATTTTGTTCACCTCTGAGATCATGAATTAGGTTCCAATTTTTTAGACAATTTTGTTCTGTGGAGGTGTGAGGGTGTGAGTGAGGGGTTACTCTTTGTTGCTTATTTTTTCCTTCTATTAATGTTTTTTGTAGTATTCTGTTGAATTAGGAAATGTGCCAGAAATTTATTTTGTGAGCAAGTTTTCTAACAATGTGAGGAGAGTGAGTCTTGAAAGTATAAAGATGTTCATAAAATGTGTGGGCATTGCATCTGTTGATAAGAGGATGAAGTGTGACACTAAAAACAAGTGTGTGGGAAGTAAGAGTGTGTGCTGCATGGAGGGGATAAAAACAAGTGTGTGGGAAGTAAGAGTGTGCGCTGCATGGAGGGAACAATGCTTGTTTGGTATAATGGTTTTGTGCTTATTCTGATTACTTTACTCCTAAAAGAAATGTGAACTTTTTGACAGGTATGTGATCTATGTCATAGCTGCCGTAAACAAGCGCCTTGCTGATATTCAAATTAATAGGCATGTGTTGGTATGAATTACTAGAAATACAAGTATGAACCTAATGACAGATTAGCCCATGGCTCTGAGTCAGCAAGTAATTCTCTTTACCTGCTCAATTTTCAAATACCTGTGTGAGACCTACCCTTGTTGAAAATTTTCTTCTTAAAGATATACTGCTATTTAAAGAGGGTTGTGGCACCCTTGATTTACATTGAGTTTAAGTACTGGCTCAATAACTTTTATCTCATATTATGTAATCTCAAAAGTACTGTATGCTTTGTCCATTTACGAGCGGGCAGTTACTCATACTGTCTTAGGGTACTATTTTCTGAATGTCCAGCTCATTAAAGTATTTCGGAGATACCCCTTCATGTTTCTTTATGGAACAACAATTATTTTTTGAGCAAATGCTTGTCAAGAGGGAGTTGGAGTTATTCAATTCATGTTTCCTGCTGAATTTCATATTTTTTAGACAATTGGAAATAGAATTGACAACATATAATGAAATGCTTGTCTCCACAAATGAATAGATTTCTATATTTTTTGTACAAAACTTCTCTTTTGTTATTACAATGGGTTCTCATTAAACACGTTAAATTTACAGAGGATTTTATGCACTTAGTTGTATATAACAATAGCTCAGTGTTGCTTGCGCGGTTAGTTGATCTTTCCGCCCGTCCGTCTTTGTATCACGCTCTTCGAGAAAATTTCTCGGTCCGTATTCCTAAACGAATAGCGAGACTCAGCGAAACCAGTCTGTATCAGTGATACTGACAATAGCATTGTTTCATGTCAGAGTTATCCTTAGTATGAAGGCATCTCAAGACGTTAATATCATTTGTCCCGCCATTTTTGGCGGGTCGCGTCCTCTAGTGTAGAAAAAAATAGGTAGGTTTTTGCTTCCATGCATAAAAAATCATATTTGAGAACAAAACGAGCAAAATTGATTATTATGTAATGTTACTATGCAATCTTCTCTTAGTTATGTCAGTAGCTTCAAGTAAAATATTTTTCAGCAGAAAATATCTGCTAGTATAAATTTTTCCCTAGAAATAAGGTCTCTTGGTTTGCCTTTGAGAGCTTACGAGCTGCTGTTGCTGAAACTTTTCTGATGCTATAGTCTTTGTTAGCATTAAACCAATCTCCTAGAAAGCTATATAAATACCTTACCCATAGTACTATTATGGACGTTTGACCCACCATTGTGGACGTTTGACCCACCATTGTGGACGTTTGACCCTCCATTGTGGACGTTTGACCCACCATTGTGGACGTTTGACCCTCCATTGTGGACTTTTGACCCACCATTGCTAGTCACTCGAGGAGTCCCAAAGTGAAGTATGGGTTAATGTCCTCAGCCATCGAAGACAACTACGACGGCCCCGCGCTGGAGGATGGCAGAGTCACAGAGCAGTTCATGCTGGACCTCATGGAGCACTACAAGGCACAGAAAAAGCTTCATAAAAAATATGCCTACAAGGTGAGAGTAACCTCGCCTCAGTTTATATTAGGGCGGAGGTTTTCCAGCTCACCATTGGTGAATTACCTGTTCTTTCCACTCGAGTCCACTGAAAACGTGGTGCTTCTTACGTAAGTTGAGGAAGCAACTAAAGTGAATTGCTTACCATACATTTTTTGTCGTTGCGGTCACTGGAATTAGAGGCTGGAAGTTATGCTCTAAAAGTGGCAGCATTTTTCGTACTATTTTCTGGTCTTCCTATTTTCGTGTAGTTTATTTTCCTATTTTTGAAAACTGAGGGCCGTCATTGGGAATCAGAACTTTAGAGCTGGTAAAAAAAAGGCGTTCATAAGAGGAATAATTGATTTGTTTCTAAATGCTACTGGTGAGGTTCCGCAGATTTCTATGAGTGGAATTTCGCTTGAATAAAAATTATCCATTTGTATTTGTTCAAAGACTAATTTCAGTAATGGAAACAAATGATTACTCCATGCACCGTTTAAAAGCTGATATATCTGATTGGTTTCTTATTTTAAATGCATTCTTGCAGATGACATAACCACTCACTATGTTCTCATTTTACTAGGAGTTCGTGGTTTGTATTCTTATGAACAGCTAAAGTTCCGCATGTACTCCTCTCTTTTGAGGCTAGAAAGTCTCGATAATTCCTGTTATTTGTGCAGATCTTACTGGACATCAAAGCATATTTCACGAAGCAGCCCACTTTAGTTGATGTTCATATTCCGGACGACGAAAAGTTCACCGTGTGTGGCGACATCCACGGCCAGTTCTACGACCTCATGAACATTTTCAAGCTGAATGGCCTGCCGTCTCCCTCAAATCCTTATCTCTTCAATGGAGACTTTGTAGACAGAGGATCCTTCTCTATAGAGTGTATTTTCACGCTTTTTGGCTACAAACTTCTGTACCCGAACCATTTCTGGATGTCCAGAGGTAAAGTTCCGTTTCAATTTTTGTAAATACGATTCTTAATGACGTAAGGGGTATTTTTGTTTATGCAGACGTTGCCTGAATTAAAATTGTGAGAAGATGTCGTGAGAAATATATTTTAGCATTTCTTGGCTCGTCATTGGGAATCAGATTCTTTAGTGACATGTAAGGAGGTTTCATATTGGTTTGTTGTTAAGTAAAAAAGGGTAACCTATGGAAATATAATGCACTCAACTCCAATTGATGAATAGTAGTTATTTTTACGTCCACCGTGAAACCAATCAGACTTATGGACAAAGCTAGCTTGACTAGAAAGCAGAAGGCCTAAACTCGGTGTACCATTTGATGTTCGCAGGCAACCATGAGAGCGTGACCATGAACCAAATGTACGGGTTTGAAGGAGAAGTCCGGAGCAAGTACACGAGTCAGATGGGAGATCTCTTCACTGAAGTCTACAACTGGTTACCTCTCTGCCACTGCCTTAATAAGAGAGTTTTGGTGAGGCAGAGTTGTGTTCTTTGTCCATGTATCGTAGTTTGAAGTCTGGTGTTCACTTGGATGGTTTGGAATGCCTCGCTATCTGGTCGGCTGTTAGGTATCGGTTTATTCATATGCCGACGGTGCATTCACGCGGTCTGTGTTGTGGACAGTGACTGTGAATAAAAACACCTCGACGATCTACTCGTGTATTCTCGGAATAGTTCGGTAAGAGTTTAAAAAACTACTTTTTAGGCTTCCTATCATCTTGTGGCTTATTTTTTTTGCTCTTGTTCGAGTGGAAGATGTTCAGCAGAGTCAATTTGAAGCACCTTGTCTTGATTAGTCTTCACATTAACGGGCAAGCTTTCGTGATGGTCGGGAAATTTTTCTTTTCTAAGTTTAACTCGGTCTTCTATTTGAAGATTCTTCTCTAAATCTAAATCCCAAGTACCGTTACGTGTAGAAAACCTTTATTTATTTATTGCGTTCAATAAAGGGAACATCGTAAAGCGATTAGACAGTTATAAGTGGTCTAATTTGTTTGCTGCAAAGGTCACAACTTTAAGTGTTCGTTCATATGTACGGTGTCGCTTCAAAGGGCTTAAGAAAGGCAATAGGGTCAGGTTAGTTAGGTTTGTCCTCGTATGCTATGGCCATCGGGACTTCAATCTTACGTGCCTACTTAACTTGCTTCAATTTTCACGCCTTCTTCGCTATCTCTCTTTGTCTTTTCTTCCTCGTCGGTTTTGACTTAATGTTTGTATGTGCAGGAGATCCTGTGTGGGAACACACCTTGTACATAAATTCCCCGTATTCTGCAGTTCATAGTAAATGGTTCCTCCTCTTTCAGTGCGACACGTCTAAGTGACTGAAGTGCTGCTATCTGTAGCACTACTACTTCCACATCTACGTATATGTGTGGTGCTGTGAGCGAGTGCTCGCGGTAACTTGGTAACCATGTCAACTCTTCTGATCCCTTAGCCCTATGCATTGTGGTGGCTTATGCTACGCTTAGTCATTCTTCTCCATTAGTGGGACTGTTTCTCAAGTTGGCATTTTTTCGTGAGTTGGTAGTTGCACGTCGGTAAAGATTGTCATTTAAAATTGTTCCATCACATCTAGATTTTGACCGCGGTCCTGCAGCACATGCCAGTTGACAATCCTTCGCCTCCCTAAACTTGAATACTGTAGGAAAAGAAATTTCAAGGAATAAATCACCCTACAACATATTTGGGATTGCCCTAACATGTGTCGTTTTCTGTTGATGCAAATGTTTGTTCATTTTAAGTACCAAAATTTGACGCAACCTAGCGAGGTATGTTGAACCAGGAAACAAGTTCCGATCCCAAGATAAAGTGCACTCGTGCGAAATGTAATGAATAAAAATTTTAACCTTGATTGTTAAGTAATTGAATGACAATAGCAAAAAATAGTCTTTGCTTAGTTACGTGCAATTTAGTCTATAAAAGTCGAAATGAATGTCACTTGGCATGAACTGGCTGTGGTCTAATGAAAAAGTGGTTTTAAATAGTTTTCATATCATGAAGTACAGTTTCACAAATGCTACCGATTCCTCAAAATTTCTCTATTCAATCCAACCTGTCACCCTAGCAGTTGAAATACTCTAAACTGTCGAATTTTATTCCGAAGTAGAAGAACGGAGCATCTCGGTCCTGAGTTTACCGTCTGGAGGCAAAGGGCTAAATCAGCTACGTCATTTCTTTGTTGTGAGACCCGATGGCCGTGCAAATGTGTTGTATTCCTCGCTTATCATCGCTTTGAATGTTTCAATTAATTTCATGCAGTATTGACTACTGGATGGAGTGATTAATAACCCCGTGTCGAGCAGGTGATGCACGGAGGCCTCTTCTCAAGCGACACGGTCACCCTTGACGATATCAGGCAAACTGAACGCAACAGACAACCGCCTGAGGAAGGTATGATGTGCCTATTGATCTGTCGTGCGCCTTCTTTGTTGACGGTCGTTGTGAGAGAGTTGTTGAATGGGTTGTGTTTTGAGTATTGAAGGCGTGTTGAGCGTGGCGTGAGGTTTGAGTATTGGAGGTGTGTTGAGCGTGACGTGAGGTTTGAGTATTGGAGGCGTGTTGAGCGTGACGTGTGGTTTGAGTATTGGAGGCGTGTTGAGCGTGACGTGTGGTTTGAGTATTGGGTGTGTGAAGAAAGTTAACTTGCAGTATTTTTGTATCAAAGCGAAAACGAGAGAAGTGTTCGATGCAAATTGAGATATGTATGGGTGGTACTACGGGTAGAACCATCTAGTGGTACTAGATTGGAGCGGTATCTAGACAACGCCTCCAGTAAGTGGAAGACAACTAGTGACAATTGCGTATTGAACAGCAATTCTTTTACTTAAATTTTGTTCCTGTGCTAAAATTATTCCCTGTAGAAAAAAAGTGATTTTGATGCCAGAGCTCTACCTTTGTGGTAATTCATTTAAATCATAACGGTATTCCTTCACTTTGGTTTGACAGAAATTTCGGACGAGGTCAATGAATTTTCAAATTTACTTTTCTTTAACGTACGTCATACCGCCTTGAAAACGAGGCTTGGAAAAGCGCTCGAAAGTTCCACCAACCAAATAGAGTTCGGAAGAATTCAAAATGTAATTTTCTTCGATGTAATACTAGTAACATGTATGATACAAAAGCGAAGCTTCATAGGAATAATGGGTATTTTTATTGCTTTGCAATAAAAGGAGTAAGCAAATGTCACTTAACTGCAAGGAACAAAAATTTTCTTACCTAGTATTATCACGGTTTATCATATTAGCATGTTGACGGCGACGTGACCCACCGGTGGTCACGCTACCGAAAGAACACATGCCGCAACGTTCCTTCACAGTCAACTTGTTAAAACCATTTCACGACTTCTCCAACGGTACAATGTTAGGTTACCTCAGCTCTAGCTAGGCCTTTAGGATTTTCATCTCTCGTGCTCACTTTACTTCTTTCGGTTTTCATACATTCTTAACCTACATTTCTTTATATTTTTTTCTTTTTTTAAACTTCCTGTTTCTATACGCAGGGGATCTTGCGTGGGAACACACCTGTGCATAGATTCCACGATTTCTAAAGTCCATGCTAAATTGTCCCATCTTTTCGTTTCATGGGATCGCATTCCATGTTGCTAGGGAGCTCTAAACTTACTGCTAATAATAATAATAATAATAATATTAATAATAATAATAATAATTTCAGGCATCATGTGTGAGCTGCTGTGGAGCGACCCGATGCCTGGACCAGGACGCGCCCCGAGCAAGCGCGGTGTCGGCACGCAGTTCGGGCCCGACGTCACGAAGCGCTTCCTGGACAACAACAACCTCGACTACGTCATACGCTCGCACGAAGTCAAGGATGAGGGCTACGAGGTGTCCCATGGGGGCCTCTGCATCACCGTCTTCTCTGCTCCAAACTACTGGTGCGTCCAGAGTGATACCCCAGTCGTAACTTTATTGCCGCCGCGTCTAAACCTAATTATCTGGTATTTTAGCTGTCCAAGCACTGTTAGCTGATCATTGACAGCGTCTAAAAACTTAAAATGGCACGTGCTGCGCTGGTGCTCAACACACGTGTTTGGATCACCAAGGACCGTGTTCGATTTGCACAAATGCTTATTCTCAGAAGTGTACAAAATACGTAAGTACGTTGTTTACGAAAATGCATACGGTGGCTTAGAATATTGTTAGCTTGTGTTAAAATATTAGCGTTCCTGTGGCAAGTTTGTGAAATATTCCTAGTGATTTTTAGAAGTACCACACGCTTGGCCCATCGTTTCACAACCTTAGTTGTGAGCGATGGTGTGGGGCTAGAGGTCTGATTCTTGGTCAAACTTGAAATGGTTGCGTAATACAGAATATTTGTCATAGCATTCGATCGCTGAATGCGTTTTGTTCCAGCTGCTAAGGCTAAACTAGTGAATATTTGTGATAAACGATGTTATATTTTTGTTATTTTTTTCAGTGATACGATGGGCAATAAAGGCGCTTTCATCAACCTCCAGGGCGACACTATGGAGCCCAAATATGTTACCTATTCCGCCGTTGTAAGTAGCTGCAGGCGATTAGTTTTAAGTGTGAAGAAATTCTTGGTATAACAGGCAGCCTTGTGCGGTCGTATCAAGTAAGGATAGTCGCTAGTTGTATGATGTGACGACCGCACACTTGGTGATTTTATTTATCATGTGTGTTGGATAAACGTTAATGTGGACTACTGTTGCCAGGGACTCTTGGGGGTTATTATTTTTCATATCCTGCCAGCTTAATGCAACACGAACTTTTGTAAAAAAAATTCGGTCTGACTTGATATTTAGTTAGCGTGCCAGGACACCTAATTAGTACCCGAATGCAAGTCTTCCAGAATCTTAGGCTTATGTATACAGCAGGCAAGTGCCGTGCCTATCCCTAAGCGAAGGCGTCATCTAACTATACCTTAGTGTGTGAAATTGTTACTTTCTCAACTTTGATAGTCATACTAATCATCATGTTGTTGAGTTATTTTCGTAATTTTCTTTATAAGAAGGATGTAAGTACTTGCATTATTCATTCAGGCTACGCGCTGCCTACCCAAAGGTATAGGCACTGCACGTGCCTGGCATATAGGTATACAACAAGGCTGTATCTAGCTGTTAACAAACAACAAACATCATCCTCATGAAACTTTCTCATTTTGCGGACGTTTTGTTAGGATGGTGCTAGTTGTTTGTAAAACGCTAAATGCAGCCTTGTGGCATATGTACATAAGGTTGGAGCTAGTTTTCTGCAAAAAGCTAGATGAAGCTTTCTCGCCTAAATGATTCAGCCTTTAAGGGTTAACACATCCTTCGCGTATTTGGCCACGAGTGTACAAATGAAACGGTTCATTCCGCTGTTACGTAATGGTTTGCTTGTGTGTCAACACTCATTTTTCCTTGCGTTGAAAAAACCGACATTTGATTTAACTTAACCATTAATTTGAGTGAGGCGAGGGCAAACATGAAGGAAGTATGTTTAACTTCAAAACACGGAGGTGTCACTTAATTCAAACTAAATCAACTATAGAGCAACGTGACGCTGGGATCGTGTTAAAGTTCTGAGGTTTATGCTGTTGACACCAATATATTACTGCTTAGCATGTCGCTTTTAAATTTTATCAAGAGTTCTATCATATTGGTGTGTAGGTGTAGAACTGGGATGTTTTTTTCCTTTCTTTTAAACAAACTATTGTGTTCACGAGCTTTTTCCTCCTAGTGTGACACAGGTAAGAAAGTGGCAGTGGTAAACGTTTATCAAGTTAGTAACTATTGAAGGATTTTCGATTACTAGGGAGGAGATATTTGAGTTGGCTTTACACTCAATTCAAAGCAATCGTCGATATATTTTGTGTTCTGCAATTATAAATCAATCGTGGATAAACTTCCCAAAGGCATATTCTCCTCTGCTGTTCATAAATATTGTTGTGCGCGGTGTGTATATGAATATGTGGGCTCTACAACTAGAAATCTCAGCATTCGTGTCGCAGAGCTTGCTGGTAGGAGTGTGTGAACCAATTGACCTATTTCGAACCCCTTTCATTCTGCTGTCCGCTCCCACGCAGAAAGTGTGTTGGACCTGTTCGTTTGGAAGATTTCTGTGTTCTAGCATCCGCTACTTATTCACTGATCGCTGAATATTGGTCTTTTAATTTCACTACAAAAACCAGTTTTAAATCATACGCAGTCAGCCTACCCTGCGCAGATTGTTTTGTAATTAATTTTGGTGTTATTTTTTGTTTCTTGTAAAAAAAATTCTAGAACAATATTAGTCATTTCATGTTTCTCTTTATCTACTAGGTATTGAAAATGACTCATGCGGTCACAACGTTCCGTTTTAAGAAAGATCTTATTATAGCACTTTTATCCTGATCCTGATTGTTCCATAAAAACGATGCATGAGCAGTTTTCCTTGCTTTCATTTTTTTGTGATGTGTGATTACTATACCTAGAGATTTTCAAACATTCTATTTTGAGAGACTTTTCATGGAGGACGTATTTTGTTTATTTTATTTTATCATACCGTTGAACTTTTACAGGAACATCCGCCAGTGAAACCAATGGCCTACGCCAACTCCTTGCTCCGCCTCTTCAGCTGAACACATGCCGACCCAACCTCCACTACTTGGGTTGTCCGCGTGGCTTCGTGTGGCAGTGCAACTTGTTGCCACAACTCGGTCAACTCAACCCGTGTTTTCCGGACACGTGTAGTTGCATCTTGCATGTACAGCATGGTAAAGGAACGAATGTTTAGCCCTCTTAAAATGAATGCATTGTTCGCTCTTAGTGTGCACGGTAACGGCAATGCAGTTACGCGCATTTATACGACTTTTAGATTTGTTTGAGAGCTAACTTCACAACATTACTCTGACGGAAGGAAACCTGAAATATTTTTGCACCTTGTAGTGGTTAATGTAAAACCAATGCAGCACCCTGCCTAGTAACCGAGCTTTACAAGAGACTGACATGCTCTCCCGCATTCCCCACCCATTTTTCAAGCATGTTCCTTGCTGAAGTTTGATCTCCCTGAAGAGTGTGAGGTTCAGCTTGGACTCCAATAGAGCGTAAATGTGTACAGTGATATTTTAATTTCAATGCTGTCCATTAACATTCTTTTTTCCCCTGTCCAAATTTTGACTACTTGAAGAGTTGTTACATATGCTACGAAACGTAACCTGAAGTACATACCGCTCAAGCAAGGGTCTGTCTTCTAACTACAGTCTGAACGTAATGGCGAGAATATAATTTTATTTCGTAACATTTTAATGTGGTATCTCCCGGTGGTATTTCAAGTCTAGTTTGACCAATGTGCTCTACGTTGCCCATTTATGCCCGCAACAATAGCCAGTTCCCTCGTTTCATTGTTCGTTTCTGTTTATCATCTATCCCGGCAATGGTGTAAAGCTATGTCTAATCTTGTTATTAATTGCATAGGCATCGTCTCCTCCGTGCCAAGGAAAACGGGTACTTTTCTACCGATACGTGCATTGAATTCTTTCGCTTTTAGTCGGAGTGACGAACCCTGATTTTGAAGGGCTGCCAAGGTTTTTTTTTTCGCTAACAAAGTCTGGAGTTTTCCTCAGTACTGCGACACTTGCGGCACTAATTACTCACGGCGTGCTTGAGATGTTGATAAAATTACAATACTTCTATTAATAGTGTCACATCTTAAGGCTACCCTGTACAGTTGAGTCGTCTCTTGGGAGGACATTTTCTCCTTTTCGATACAACAGGAAAAGTTGACAGGACTTAAAGTCGAATTTCATGGTGGGATGCGGCTAAAGAAAATTAGCTCATTTCGTGTTGCCAAATCCTAATGCGTCTGGAGTTTGTAACTTCGCAAAGACAAGCATGTGCTGAAAGCCAAATTCAAACAAATTTTTCTCTGCGTATTAACGTTTCATCAAACCCAAATTTTGCCTAGCTTCGACGGGAAATGTTTTTTGTACTTTGTCAGTTGTGATGTTCTTCACGTAGGAGTCACACATTTTTAATGATGGGCTTGGCGCTAGCATTTGTTTATTTTAGATGTTTCCTTGGGAATTTATTGGGGTCGTCATGCTGAATTGCAGTGTGACGTTTTAATGGGTATTATTGAGCATTGTAGGTAGCAGAAGGTACGGCGCTACACAATGGTTTTTTTTTCATATTTTAAATGACCTTATTTCAAGGCACGCATCGTGCTACTTCATTTCTTTTTTTTCCTGTGCTCGTCAGATTCTTCAAAGTGTCTTCAAATAGCAAGTAAATCGTCTCTCGTTTTCACAGGGATGTAAATTGTATTGTTTCGTACAACAAGATATTGAGAAAATTCTTTAGTAGCTGCTACGTATCTGTCGGGTAGTTAACATCATCAATAGTAGGTCAAAAGCTTCTAAGGCAATTTCTTACTTCCTGCTCGATGGTACTTGACATTCAACCCTAAGGTTTCTTAGTTTCAAGGCAGCTTTCTCATACAGGTAACTTTCGCTTGACAATGTCACGTGCATTACTCCTGAAATAAATGATTGACGCATCGCTTAAATATTGTTCACTTCTGCTGTGCGTACCCGTTGTCCTGGAAGCTGTAATTTATTCTTTATGTTACAGACTTGCTGCGATGTGAACTTTTTATTTTATGAAAGCTGTCATGATTCTGTCTTGCCCTACATAATCATGCCTTCGCTGTATTCTACCAGTGCAGCTGACTGATACGTGTATGAGTGAGACAGAAAAAGGTTTTCTTGTGTTGGGTGTGATGGTAAGTTCGCTCTCCTACGTGTGAGGAACCTGTTGGAAATTAACCGTTGTAATTCACTCTATAACTAGGAGGGTTAACTTCTTCGAAAGAACATCGCCATCGAGTGTACCTTAAGTGCCATCATATAAACACTTTATAGTTGAATTTCTCACGGCATTAAAACTTTCGAGTAACAGGAGGCATTTCGGTAATGCATTTGTTCCTCCTAAGAATCATCTCGAGTATTCAAATTTTTTAGTAACAGAATTTCTTTTGTCAGTTTGGTGCCCGTACTTTTGCGAGTCTCTGCTACAGGCGTTCCGAAATAGCCAATATTTTGTTACGTTGGTTCATCAGAGACGCAGTGTGCTAGGCATTGGTTCCTGGGCTTTTGAAGTGTCATGACTGCTGCCATTAGCTCGCAGTCAGGCCCAAGTCCGCTGCGGTGGTACAGTCTAAGCCTCGGAAATAACTCTATTTGGAATCACAACAGGGATAGAAATGAAACGAAATCGCATAAGGTAATAGATGAAGCCACTGTGTATCACTGCAGAAATTGCCTTTGGCAACTGTGGTGGTTAAACTGAGAAGATCATTATTATCGTTTGGAACCACCATGTTGAAGGCGCGAATGTAAGACATTTGGTGAAGATTTTATGTTGTTCGTGGAAGAGTAATTTGTCATCGTTGTAATTTGTTTTGCTAAATCTCATTTGCGAATGTTTATGTTGAGCAACAACCTCTCTTTCACGACCTGCTGCGTGCTTTTGAACTTGCTTTCAATGGGTACTTGCTTCGTAAAGCTACACTTTACCTTCCGAATGGGTACGACTCATTGGAACCTTGACTCGCATTTTCAAAGGGTGAAAGAGAAAAGTGTAACGTAGTTCAGGGCCGATCGTTTAAAATCAAGTCTAAAATATTTGATCTTGGGGGAAAAAAGTAGTATAAAAATTGTCTTCAGGTGGTTTGATTGGAAGTATCTTCCTCATAAATACGTTACGCAGTTATCGTGTTATGAAGATTCAAAATGATGGGAAATATTTTGGATCAATGTTGCTATTAAGAGTAGTTTAATTTAAAGTTTATCACTATAGGGCACTCTGAATCCGAGACATGATCCAAGTTGCCACCGGTAAGGAAAATTATATTTTAGTTCATTGGATGTATGAAACTATGTTCCTTGTCTAACACCTGTGCCACTGGTAGAAATATGTAATGATTGTTCATGCAGTTCGGTGTTATTCATTCTAGTCGAACAGAACAGTTGCTGTCACGTTCACTACTCTCTCTTCGCGAAGGTGAAGTACAAATTTAGAAGAAATTAAACGTTTCATTTTATGATCGAGTGAGTTTTTTAAAATCTTAATGAATTGTTTGATTTGAACAAGGGGTTCATGAGCGATTGTTTCAGAATTATTTATGTGGTCGCGTCCACTGGAAGGTAAATCATTACATGCTTAGAGTTAAAGGTTTTGGTTGAATAATTATTACTTGAGAATTGAGGTAGCAAGTTTGAATGTTCGCATATTTTTGAATACAATTTAGTTACAACAGATTTTAATTCTTTCTTTATAGATTCTAATGTAGCGATAATGAATAATTAAGGTTTATAAGTTTATGCTTTGCACGTGATTTGAAGAAGCCTTCAATTGTGAACAATACAATAGTCACTCAATTGGATGCTCTAAGGAGCGATGTGAGCTAGAAGATTTGCGTTTTTCTAAAGCAGGTAAAATAATGACATTATGAGAGCGTCCCCTCGCGCTCTCTAACAAATTGGCTCGCTTAAGAATGTGCAGTGGCAAAGAAGGAATTCAAAACGTGTCTTTCGTTTTATGATAGGAGCAGAAATTATAAAAACGACCTCTGAAGTCTGTGTATTCTCAACAGTGGTCGCTGTTCCAGAAGTGTTAGGCTCTGCTAGTCATCATTTAGGATGATTTGATGTTTAAAGGTTCTTTCTGTTCCCGAAAAGACGCACGTTCATTCTGATAGGTTGATTGATCCATTCTGTTAGTTTGATTCATTCTGTTAGTTTGATTGATTCATTCTGTTAGTTCGATTGATTCATTCTGTTCCAAGATTGATCCAAGTATACAACGAACAATTCTTTTCCTCTGGTTAACAAATCTTTGTTTAAGTCCACAATTGCACGTTTAACGCTGCCGTTGCCGGTGGAGAGAAAAACGTTAAAAAAACGCTCTTAAATTATATTTCAATTCCACTCTTCATGTCTTCAAATCGACCATTGTGTTGCTTCTTAAATTTATCGTTGCATTATCATGCGGCTACACATTTTCACGTCGAACTTTGGCGTGTAACGCTCTCGATTGAGTCTAAAGTAGGACCGCTTTATGTTGCAGTACGTAGCAATGAAGTCACTTGCAAATCCAGTGGTTGATTAGCGAATAAAGTATTCAGAATGCGTTGTGGATTGAATTTTTATTCAAGGCTACAAGGCTAAAATTTAGGTCTTATGCTATGGTTGCGATACGTGTTACATGGTTGCAAATTTCCAGGTATTATTTTATTTCTTTTATCAACAGTCTGTGAATTTACCATGGTTAAATTTCAAGCTGGTATGTCTTTGTTTCTTATTGAACTGCCTTGTTTTTTTTTAAGAGAAAATATTCGCTCCTCTAAGTGTAATTTGTATTTTCTTGCAATTAATTTCATTGAAATGAATTCTAATTAATATGTGAGAAAAATAATTTATTTTTGAATTAGTTTTTTGACTGTGTTCCAGTTCATTGAATATCAGTATATAACTGCCGTGTAATCATTCTCTAATTTCAAGTTGAATATTTCATAAATTATGTGTAGATGTACACTTTGCCAGATAATTCATTCTGTGTCAACAGATGTCGTATCGCAGCTCAGCTGCGCTCGGGGTTGGGTGCGATTCTTGCTTTTCAAAAACTTCAACCTTTTCTTGGGGTGAGGCATTTGGTCGTTAATTGTTCTTTGCTCATGAACATTCGCTTGTGTTTGTTTTCGTCGCGGTTCTTTTTTCCGGTGAAATGGGAGTTTCGCGCGTCATAGCAGCCCGTCTCCTCATGACGTGTTCGCGGAACAGTTGCATCCCGCTTCAGTACCTGTAATCACTAAAAAAGACTAGAGCTTGTGGGTAGATATGCGTGAAATTCAGATTGTTCTGAGATTTTTGCTTTTTTTTTTTTACTTTTTAAANCCATTGTAATGTTTGCTGTCTGATTGCCTGTTTTGTGTCGGTTTTGCCGAGTGCAAGGCGTCTCCTATTGAAGCCTTAACTAAGTGAACTATCAAGCTAATAGAAGCTCTTTCATGTAGAATTGTTTTTGGAGTATGTGTACGATGCTCGCCAGATGACATTCATATGCGTACGAGTTTTATGACTCCTCTAAAATGTAAATAATATTTTCTAATATGGAACACAAAGTGGCATTATTCATCTCATAGAAGCTTCAAGTATTTGTTCCTCAATTCCACAAGGTACTCGAACTGATGATGGAACTCGTGTTCCGAAAGCTGAGATCGATAACCAAAGCTGTGTTTCGAAGTTAGCTTGTGCACTTCATTTAGGAGAGATTTGGGTTATGGACTTGATAATACTCGTTGATCTCGATGCTCACTAGCTGAGTTTCTGCTCTTTCAAAGCGTTTTCTTCATTTTTCATATAGAAAATCGAATGACCGAGCTCTGTGGCTGTTGCTCCTATGTAGTCATAAGGTAAATTTTTGAAAATTATTGGGTCTATTGTTTTAGTTTCCCCATCTAAGATAAGTTAGTGAAACGTAGTCCGCTCTCTGGACATGCATTTTTCGTTCGTTTAAATCGTAATACTTGGAATATTCAGAGGAAAATTTCGAATTTAAACACACACACTAGGGTGACTGTTGTCGATGTTTGTGTGTTGTAAATATGTAATCGCTAGCTTGCGTCAACGTAGCGTAGCAACTCCAGATAGTGGTCAAAGCATGCAAATGTAACGGTTAGATGCAGCGAGTCTGTGAGGTGGAGCGTGAAGTCGGCGCTATTGAAAAGTAAAAAACTAACTCGATGTACTCGTTGGACTTCCGTATCATTCCTCAGTAATACATGAGGGTAGTTCTAAAGTAACGATGTTCAAAAAAACTCGAACCAGTGCTAGAGTTCACCAACGTACGCTCTTTAGCAGCTGTTTTTTAATTGATGAAACAATTGTGTCGTTAATTTGGTCCAGGAGCTGACGTATTTCTAAATTGTTCAGTCCTCGAGAACATTTATTCAAGTCGTTCTCTCTTCCCAACCATGTCCAGAAATAAGCCACGTACTGGGCTCGCTGTTCCTGCCTTTTTTGTGTGTACGTTAGTGGTCAGAGTCGTAGCGAAGTGCCTGTAGGTGGAATAAAGTTATCACAAGTACAAGTAACTCCTAACGAAGGACTTTTCAATTTCCCTATATACTAAAACCTTTGCGCAACACGCGGCTTCCTTGTTGCATCTAGTGTGTAGTTTTTTAGAACAGTTCATTCGACATGTAGTTTTATGGGGTTCCTTGAGTGAAGTCTTCAAAATTATTTTTATAGCATATCATACTTCCCCGTAGAGGAATGTGTGGTTGAAGTGGAGGCGGGCTCTCGAGGGTCGAGGTACACAGTCGTCACCGATAGATTACTAGATCAATTTCAGCAAACAACCGCTCTATCTTATTTCTCACAACACGCTCTATTCGCATCTTATAACAAATATTGTTATAAGAACAAATATTGTCCTCCATGCGGAGGACAACTGTTGGGCAGTTTGATGGAACCGATCTAACGCTCCATGCTGGGGATGACTGCTGAGCAGTTCGCTGGAACCGATCTAACGCTCCATGTGGGGCGCGACTGTACTCGCACGTAGCTCGCATATTTTGCGCCTGGGACTCGCGCTTGTAGGGTGCTCGTCGGGACAAGCGGTAATTGTGTCCGTCCTCCTCAGCGTACTTTAAAAAATGAAGTTCCTAAGTCTCCTGGCTATTCACAAAGGAATTTCGCGTCACTTGTTGCTGGAGTCTGTGTGGACTTGAAGGCCTTATTCTTCGAGACCGTTCTCTCTAATATTGCGGCCGGTTCATCATATTTTAGCTCAAGTACCTCAATTTCTGTATGCTTTTTATCTCAAGTACACTTTTCTCTCTTGGATATGCTTGAATTGCGTGTTTTATTGGCTGTACAAGACGAGGTACTCGAACTTTGTACCGCTGTGGTCCACCCAGTTGTGTCGTATTTTTTACCTCGTTTCGCTCTGAAATTCGAACTTTTTCATGTGATCATGAATACAAGAGCTTGGCAGTTTTTCTCTCCATCATAGTGCCAAATTGCCTCGTAGGCTAGTTTCCTCAGGAGGCGTAAGATGAGCGATAGGTTTAGATTAGTTACGTTTGTCTATCCTATGCTAGGGGACTGGCGTTCCCAGGGGGGCACTGTTAAGTTTCCTCAACTATAGATATGTAAGCCTTTTGGGATATCTACCTTTCATGCCCACTTTGCCCCTTTCAACTTTCACACCTTCGTTCTCTGTTTTTTCTTCCTCTTCAGTCATAACTTACTGTTTCTACGAGCAGGAGATCCTGTGTGTGAACACGCCTTGTATATATATATATAAATATATATATTCCCCGTTATCTATAGTTCTTAATAAATGGTGCTTTTTAGCTCTCCTTGGATCACATTTAACGTAGATAGAGAACTCGAAACTAATAATCTAATGGCCAAGCGGATGCCAAGCTTGGATTGACTGCGAACGATGGCTCTATTATTTCCCATTGAATATCATGACCTGATGGGAGCTCCGAGAGNAGAGACCCTTGCGCGTGAATCCTTCAAAACGACTATTATTTGAGGAATTTTAAAACTCGAGAATTGTTAGAAATTTTGCAATTGTTAGATGCGTAGTTTATTGCGGACAGTTTATTTTAACACAGTTTTCTCTGAGATCTGATATTTGAGACCGAGAAAATTGACGACGTTGCCTGCATCGGCTATCTGTTCGAATTGCAAGAGACTGGTTTCTAATTGTTTGGCTTGTGAAGGAAATGAGGTTTAAAAATTTACTTTGATTAAATGGTGATTCACGGTCTTGATGAAAACTGATCATTCTAACTTCGTTTAATTTTTATTCAAAGAACTGGTGAGTAATGATGAAGACCATATATTTCACTGTCATATGGACCTAGAACGAAGTACCATTTTGCTCTGAAAATCAGACCCTGTCAGAGACTCTTCTTTACAATGACCCTGAATTATGAGTCCGCAGTTCTTCCCATGATTGATAACACTTCTGTGTTATTTCTGGTTGTAAAAATTGGACCCCAGAGAGACGTGGCGATTTCCACTCACGAGTAAAATAAATCCCTGTTCCTGATCGAAGCAATCTTTTTCATCACATCGCTGTGGGCAAGGGCGATCAGCTAATAAATTAGAAATCATAGTTTAAAATGTTAATATCATTGGCATTTTATTGCGCCACT
>VOMN01114198.1:0-49369 GCA_014899125.1 Orchestia grillus | reverse complement strand
GGTAAATAAATGTTTACAAATGTTTAATGTTTACAAATGGCAAGACATTCCTTCTCAATTATGCTGTAGTTTCTTTCAGTACATGAAAATTTCTTTCTTATGGAAGAAACTGACCTCTCGCCATCGTCAGTGGACTAGATCAAGGCTGCCCCAATACCTGCATCACAGGTTTCCGTCTGCAAGACGAAGGTTTGTCAGGTGCAGGTATATGCAGCGCCAGGACATCCACAAGTTTTTTTTTCACTCTGAGAAATGCTTCTTCTCTCTCTGAGGTCCATCCTAGTTCGGTAGGACAGGAACCTTTCAGCGCTTCCGTTAGGCAAACTAGTTTCCCAGCAGCCTTCGATATTAATATCCTATAGAATCCAACAAAACCAAGGAAACGCCTGAAATCTTTTTTCGTTATCGTGACAAGAAAATTTTCCAGTACATCTAGTTTCTCATTGTCTGTAGACACCTAACCTTGACCTATTATGAAACCCAGAAGTTTAACTTTGAGTCAGCAAAAGTTTATCAAGACCGTTGAATAGTTAAACCTACCTCGTACAGAATGCTTAGTACAGCTTCCACGGGGACAAGTTGGTCTTCAGAAGTCGAACTGAACACTACAACGTCATCCATTCACAAGCGATTCCAAGAATGATAATTTATTCGTGCTGTCTGAGAAATATAAAAACAATTTCTTATTAATCTATCGCATACCGCTTTCGCTACGTCCCCGAAAGGCAAACATTGAATTCGTAGTGGCTGATATTTGTCACGAAAGCTATTAATTTTCGGCAATTTTCCTTCAAATTGGAATCTGTCAGAATGCTCGCGTCAAGTCCAATTTCGTGATGAACTTAGCACGAGCTGCTTTTTCGATCACGTTGTCGTATTTGCGTCATTCTAAACGGATCATTCAAAGCACTTTTGTTTAACTCCTTATACTTTGCCGCAAATTTAAAATTAGAGTCTTATCCTTTAACTAATTCAATGGGGAAGGCCGAAGAACTGTCAGATTTCCTAATCCCTCCATCTTTCAGTATTTTATAAATTTCCTGGCTCACTTCATTACTAAGATGAAATGGAATATTATGATGAGTTTTGCTCATGGGCTTCGCATTAGGCTCTAATTTTATTCCGTACTGTATCTCTTTCGTCAAACGGATCATAGAAGACCGGAGGAACCTCTTCCAAGACTTCAATCCTTCCCTACTTCAATTCGGGAGTTTATGCAGTCTTCACTACAACCGTCAATGTTTACTAGAAGAGAAATTTCTTCTAATACATCATGTCAAAGTTAGATTCGGTTTTGTCCATTCACAAGAGAATAATTTAACACGCATTTCTTAGAAATAGAATTCCCAGCGCTAGACTTAAGCTTCACAAAGGGTTTTAGCTTGTTAATGGGGAAAATTTTAACTTAATTACATATCTGTACCGAATATTCTACTTTATTCAAGCGTGAAACTATCTCAAAAGGCCCCGACCATTCAGCAAGAAACTTATTAGTGTCAGTCACAAATAAAATTAACACTTTATCTCCAGGGTTAAACCAACGAAATTTGGTACTTCTATCATAGTACGATTTTTTTGTCTTTGAAATCCTTTCGCTTGCATTAGAAATAGTTACTAGTTCTCTCAAGTGATTCCTAATCTTTTAGCCCCGTGCAACCACAGAAACTCCATCATCGGTGCGGCGCAAAAAAATTTCTTCCTAGAAGGACAATGGGCCTCTCAGCTCACGTCCAAACAGGAGTTTGGAAAGTAGAGTGTCCTGTAGAAACTTCAGGAACCTCTATGGAGGCATAGAGAATAGGACACAAATATCTATCCTAATTCGGGGGTATTTGTAGGCAGTATTTTTAAGCATGTTCTTCAATTTACCATTGTTATTTTTACCGGCGCCAATATTTTGACCATGATACGGGATAGTGCGAATACTATTGATCGGTAGAAGTGGGTTAAATTTTCGAAGTTACATCACTTAAGAAGTTTGTACCGCAGTGATGCAAGACTTCATCTGGCAGATCTACTCTACTAAAATTTTTCAATATTTCATCAGCTGTTTTATGTTCTTTTATACTCTGTAACGCTTTAGCATCTGGATATTTAGTTGCTAAATCAACAGCATCTTAATCATATTTATTCCCTCTACTAGATTTCGGCAATGGACCTATAAAATCTATGGCTATCCTACAAAGCGGCCTCTTGGTAATTGAGATACTAACTTGAGGTACTTTGGGTTCGCACGAATTAACTACCTTTTGATACACCACGCATGATTGATGACAAAAATGTCTGATATCAGAGAAACCACGTGGCCAAAAGAAATGTTTAGTAATTCGATCCTATTTTCTTATCATCAGGTGACCTGACCATATAGAGTCGAGTGTAAGGTTAATTAAGCACTTTCGCTCGCAAAGAAACGGGTACTTCAATTTCTGTGCAAGTAATCTCAAATAACAGGCCTCTGCTTCATTGCCTGATTAGGACACCTTCCTTAACGGAATAATGAGGGAACTTTTTCAACTTTTTGCGAGCATTAGGACAAAGATTGATCTACTTTTTGCAAGGTTATTAGTTGCTGGCTAGTAACATCAAAATGAATTTCGTTGTTAGGTTTAAGAGCTAGTTCACTTTTATCTTCACGTAGCTTAATCTGCCTGGGTTGAACAACATTAGAGGCCCTTTACCTAACAGGCTTATCTGTACTAATTAAAGGCCAAGGACACAGAACATCAGAAATGTTCCCAAGTAACATATCAAAGGCAATTTATTGTCAAAAAGCGATCTACGTAATAGTGTTTCACGTCGTGTACAGTGCTCGAGAAATTTTTACTTCGGATGAGTGGGGGCGGACTACACTTATGTCTAATTAAAAGAAGTATGGATGAGGGTGATTTACTTTAGTCATAAATAGCACTGGCTGCATGACGTTAGTACATCCCACAGTTACCAACTTCGCCAGTCAAGCGCAAGCTCAATGTCTTTTTTGCCACAATTGCAAGAAAATTGTACTGTTTTGTTCTAATGCCGGACACCATTTTCTGATTGGGTTTTCCGTACTCTGGTAGTGCTTTGGTCTTATTATTGGGAAAGGAAGGTAATAATCGTCTGAAACTATTGGCCAGATTGTCGCTCTCGAACTTCCTGGTAAGCAAACAAAGGAAATAGCCCACCAACTTAGAATAAGAGATCGAGTTGTGAGGTGTTAGTTGCTAGGTGGAGGGAGGCAGGGTGCAGCGCCAGACCAGCTCAGAAAAAGCGGTCTGGCAGACCTGTAAGACTTCGAAGCATTTGATAACGTCCCTGATAAAACCTCTATTAATCCCAACACGTTTTACAGTTGGCTTTTCAATGCTTTACAGCAACTGGTGTGTTGAGGGATGTGAGGAATGTCTGGCTTAAGCTTTTTTTTCCAAGGGAAGTACTCCGTGGTCACGTGAAAATCCTCGCCTGAGCCGAGACTCGAACCCAGCTAGGTCCTCTCGGTTGTGAGGCCATCACCCTAACCACTACACCGTGGAGCCTTATATAGCCTTAGATCAATGCGTTCATTTTAAATCGATATAATGAAGGGAAATTAAAGTGTTGTATCATGCACTTTGGACCAACATTTGTCAGGCACAGAATATTTATGTCATTAAATTTGTTTCGTAGACTGAATAACTCTTCGATGAGATGGTTGATAAATTTGTTCGGACAGGCAGCGACAGCTTGTAACTATATTTTTTGTATATTATTTTAGATACAAACTAACATGTCCAGATTATTACGACCAGACAGCACTTTTATCGTAGAACGTCCGTGCATCAGAAGCTTCACTTGCAATAAATTTATTGCGTCTCCAGTTGATTTAATGTTTAACTCATAAAATATTGATGACGGTTTCTAGTATCGTGTAAATACAATGGCGTTATTGCTTCGTATTATCATTGATGGCTTCGTAAAATTCAACAATGGCCTTGTTCAATTCTACAACGAAGCAAATATATTTAGCCAGTGTAATAATTAAAGCTTCTTTGAAATACTGTATCTACCTAATGCAATCAACGCAACTAACAGTAAAGTTTTACGACTATCCTGAGTGTTCTGGACGATACAATGTTGAAGCATGAACTTGGAATGGGATGACAAAAAAAACTTTGGCTTTATAAATTTAACCCGAGTGAAAGCCTTCATCAAACAATGAACTAATTATAAGGAAAGGATTTCTTAGCCCTTTAACCCACTGATTGTTATTTTTACGCTCAACTTTGATGTACAGTACAATTCTAAGCTGCTGATTACAATGGAATACGACAGAAACTTACTTGAAACTATGACAGAAACTATACGACAATCTGTACAGAAACGTACAGATTGGCCTTGGGTAAATGTGAAACTTTGTTGCAAAATGGGATTCTTTTTTGGTAATAGATGGACGGGAACTACAAAATTACTTGGATTTTATAATACATCTCTGTAGTGTACAAATTAATTAATAAATGTAGACCGTTTTAGCAAAAGTGATTCCATATTCGTGTTTCCCTTTTTACTAATGTAGTGCAAAAGACAAGAACTTCGTCCTCTTTCTCCTGAATTCTTTACGAACAGCGTTTCATCTCTTCCATTTTCATTGCTTACGATTAACAAAATTCTATTTTCTCCCATGTTGAAACTGGGGTGAAATAACTTGTGACGTTGTAATTAATATAGCGTTAACGTGTTGAATATAGATAAACTACCTTGACAGGTTTGAATTGCTTTGTTTCACGGCGTGACTCCTCGCTAACTGAAATTGCAGTTGTTTATTGCAGTTGTTTGCTCTTAGAACAGAAAATGGTAACCGGAACGAGCGGACGGATCCATTTTTGGGTAGCTACCCGAGTTCTGCGCCTTTCTTTTCTTGACAGCCTTATTTACGTACGAGATTATGGTCATTATTCCATTTCTTTTTCGTGTCCCACGTTTCGAGTCATGAATACGTGTAAAAATACAGCCTACTGGCTACTAAAAATACCTCTCGGTTTTTCCGCTGTAATTCTTTACGAGAACGTGAACTTCCGTATTTCAATTTCTACGACGGATGTTTGTGAACGCGTTCTGACCATGGACGACCTCGCTAGGTTGCAGAGATCTCCGACATCATTCACGATGTGTCGTCATCAAACATTTTTTATAAATCTAATCCTATTTCTCTAACTTTTTAAAACACACGCTTGCGAGCAGTGAAAGAAGTCAACTCTTAAAATCTTTATATGTTAAGTAATCAGATCCCATGACTTTATCCTCTTGTTTTAATGACCTAATTATTGTATTTATACGTTTGGTAGTTTTTGACCTCAGTTCCAAATGCCATCTAATTTTCCCGCTAAACAACTATAATTTGATCATAATTTTGCAAACAGTTTCGGAACATGGAAGTACGTTATTAATTCTAAAAGCGTAAGGCATTAAGTTCTGATAAGTCTTCCAATGTTCGTTACTGTATTTTACCAAGAATCTGTGCACGTTATGATTTTTTTTTTGGATCGTACAATGAATGCGAATTTAACAGTGATGCTATTCCTGATAAAATTGATCTTGTTTATCAAGAAAACGTTTCGGAGCCAGCTCCATCACCAGTTGAGTTAAGCAATCCTACAAAAAAAAACGTAGAGTAGGATCAATCGTAAGCTAACACCTAGGATGCCATGGAAAGGTTCGGGCCTTCACACCCTGGCCACACTGGGGTGCCACCGTTTTGTGTGCATGGTGTGAGCCCTCACATCGGCGACCTGTTGGATGACGCAATTTCCCTCTGCCGTTTTTGATAGTGGGGCGAGAGAGGCATATCATGGGCAGTCTGTAGAAATTTATCCAGCTTCGTCTTGAAGACGTCCAGAAAATCATAGAACTCTTTCAGGTTTTTTGGTAGAGAGTTGAAGAGTCTGGGCCCACCATGGGGAAGGAATGTTCATGTCTATTTCGAACGCTTCCTGCCAACACAACCCACGGATGAAACCAAATTCAACACCTTTAAAATTTTGGACCAGATACATCAAATAAATCATCTGTTCTGGACGGGATACGAACTAAATGTATAGTTTAAAACATATTCTTCCTTAAACATGTGCAATGATCCTGAAATTCTATGATTTTTAACAATATATACCCTGTCAATAACCTCAAAGTTATGATCCACCACAACAATACAGCACCACTCAGCATGAATGCGCATACGTGAACGAGGAGGTACAGCAAGGGAATTCCCAGTCCAAAATTTTTTCTGAGATGCTCAGCCCCTCTAATGTACTTGTTGCGTACCGTCATTCCAAAGTACGTTGATGCACACTGCGCAAATCTACATTTATAAACGAAAGAGGATTGAAAATACCTTGCAATAGTTTCTTCACGCCGTTAGAGAAGAGCGTTTTTTAAATTTGGTATCACTACTACGCCCAGATTTGCTTTAAAAAATAACTTTATGAATAGCAATATGAATTAGCTGAACGATTTATCATATTTTCTTAAAGTAAATGCAACAGAAGCGAAACACAAGATTTTGAGCCCAAACTACCGCAAGGCAGCAACCTATAAAAAAACAATGAAGACTGAACTTCGTATGAGGACTGAATTATGTTCTTCCTCTCTTTAGCCCATAGTTTTCCCAGAGGGGAAGGAGACTAACAACCGAAGCCAAAGACCTGATGCAAACGTGATGCACAAATTCTGGCCCGCATCGATCATGCCGGACCCGAAGCCATCGCATTAGCCCCAGTGGCCTTGTTTCGTTGGAGGGAATTTTGAGGTTTCAGAATTATCCGAGAATCGTTTGTTAATGTCGATAATACGGCATCCGCAAAGACATTCACAGAACATTTTACGCGTAAGGGGCTTGTTGAAACTGAAGGTCTCAACTCACAGTAAAGCAAATTTGAGCTACAGCGAACATAGCTCTTACTACGGCGTGCTTCATACCAAGAAATGAAGGATATAAAAAAGCTGCTCAGTAATTCCCGGAAGCTCCAGTGGCGGTCGCCAGCGTTGACAACTGATAATAGCAGCGCCAGAACCTGCAGAGCTCGGCCGGAATGTGCGCTGTAAAGGAACGCGAGGCTTCGCTTCATGAGGAGGATTTGCTTGAGCCTGGTGCAGGGGAAATGTATTTCTAAAGCGAAGAGAACGTTACTGTACTTCCCACTGCAAAGTTATCGCTACAGAAAGATTTGTTGGTACCCAGCCTCTGGAAGTATTCAGGCCATATTTCAAAATTAACATGAATTTTACTAGTTTTTGGATTCGAAAAAAGACTGGAATATACTTTTGAACTGAATTGACCTTAAAAGAGGAAATTCCTGGTAATGCTGAGGCGGAAACTTACAAATACAAGTGCTTATAAACTTTTATTCGTTCGTCAATAAACCAATACGTTTAGAGTTACATTAAATGCTTTCTCACCAACATCTTCATCAACTCAGTTTCTTAATAAAAATGCTTGGTATGTAAAATGCATTATTTCTCAAATCCCTCAATTATACAGCCGTTTGGTCATGAAGCTTGTCTTGCAAACGGCCTTCGTGCTACATTTTAAATACATAAATGACATTTAGTAATAAATTTAAATTCAAACATGGCGGACATATTGACGGCGGCCTCTGGCGATTGCATTGCAAATTTTATGGATGCCGACATCCGATGCAGATTACTTCAAAAGGAATGTGAATATTCAATGGAATCTCTTTGAATTTAGGTACTGCGAGATCTCAATCTAAGCGTACATTGGCCAACTGTTGTTACACACCTAGTGGGTGTGGTATGCAATAGATAATTATCTAGGTCAAAGGAAAGAGCGAGGACCCGTTGTTAACTCTAGGGACTGTTAATGATAAAACGAGGAACTGTTGTGAACACACTATGGACCATTTATGAAAAAACGCGCAAGAAAAGTACATGTACGAGATGAAGTCAAATGCCGGTGTTTCACTTCGTTCGAAGAGGTCGCGCTTAGCCCTTCATGCCCTGAATTATCGATCTGATTTAAAAATCTACTCAACAAAAATAACGAATTTAAAGTTCTCCTTCTAAGAGGATTACACGAGCAGCTCCGCAAAAATTTTAAATTAAATATACTTTCAAATGGGCCATATATGGTATAATTTTGCTCCTGCCATCTTTGTAATTACGGGTTCCTATGAAAGATTTTGCTTGAAGATATTCATGACCTCCCGGGGCACCAGAAGTTAAGGAAGCAAGACACGCACATGCCGGGCTCTGCACGAGTGCTCGTAGGGACGTCGCCCGGCAACTGCCCCGAAATTCTCTGGCGTTCAAAGGTTGGCCACCAATATTTATTGAACCCAAAGAATGTTATGGCGGACTGTCAGGACGCGCCAGATGTTCGCTCCTAAACTAAATTATGTTTATCTGTACTTGTATTCCTTAGCCTAGCTTTCTTCAGATCATTAGCTTTGAGCTGTGAGTGTTTTTAAGCAAGTTACCTTTTGAACGTATGACATTGATATTAATTTGGTTCAATGTTTTCGTGATTATTCCCAGTTTTTATTTCCTTAACAGCGAAATTTTTTAGGTTATAATTTTGTATTTTGAATGCGTATTGCGTATGCTCTTATTTACTAACTTTATATATTTATTTAGAATTTATACATGTGTAACAGTATTCTAAAAAGGCAACTGTGCCCCGAGCGGCCATAACTGGTTATCCTAAGCCGCTTGTCTTTGACTAAGCTAAACGTGAAGAACGAATTACGTTTCTGAGGCAATTCGACAGGATATGACCGCTGTCGCAGTTTGGCTCTGACCTTAACGGACTATATACGGCGAAGGCTGCACTCCAAGGTTTTATTCTTTCCAAGTTGCATTCTGCTGGTACTTGAAGCTAGTCTTAACGGTTAAATACGGCGCTGACAGCACTCTCAGTGAGCACTGTCGCAGTCTGACTCGGCGAAAGAAGTCTCTCAGTTCCATAGCGGGTAGACCTGAATCACCTGATGCCGCAGTTTGGCTCCAGCCTTAGCGGACTAACCATGGCGTTGGCAGCACTAGCGGGTCTCACCCAGCAAGCCGTCGCCACTCGGCGACGCTTGCTCGAGCCTTAGCGGACCCACTACGGCGCTGACTGCCTACCCACTTTGAGGTAGCAATCACAGTGTAGCTCATGCGAGGGAACATCTCCGACCAGATGGTCGTCCGGGGCAAAGACCCCGTAGCTGATACGAAGTCCATTTTTAGGCCAGGTAAACCTGTCAGAGGCTCAGGCCGCTAACGTGCGACCAAAATACATGTCACCGCGTTTTCTTATCTTACTCACTTGGAGTTATTTGGAGATGTTCGGGCCTTCACACCCTGGCCACACTGTGGTGTAGTTGCTTTGTGTGCATGGTGTGTCCTTGCATTTCCGCGAGCTGTTGAATTTGGCCGTTTCCCTTTGCCATTTGATGATAATGAGGCAAGGGAGACCTATCGGGGATAGTTTTCCATTCTCCTTACACAACATCCTTTACACCTACCGAACCCCAAACACAGATCCCAATAAATACTTCAGAGACGCTCGCATAATGAGCAAGTTGCCTGAATTGACCACTGGGTCTTGGGATGTCGGGTGAAATTGACCGTATCATCTAATCGGCGCTACAGCGTGTGAGCTCTTTTGTCTTCGATACGGTGTGCGATTGAGCCTAGTCGTCGTCTGAACACCGACAGCGATAGATCATTTTCTGGTGACAACCAGCCGGTCGCATGCTCTTCCTATTTTTATAACAATATAATTAAGTATTCAGAATGGCTAGGCCCCACATCAAGTTTGGGTGTTTCATAACTGGATATGAACATTAACACGTGAGTTCATTCAGTTATCATCCCTTTGTGTGAGCTCATTCCGTTATCATTCCTTTGTATAGTTCCCATTCGACGAGCGTGACAAAGTGAAGTAAACCTGGAGTCCATCTTTTCTTGCTCTTTAAGGGAAGTACTTTCCTAAGAGTGAGCTCAAAACTGCCCTTTTACTCGACATACAAAGTGAGAAGAGTTACTGATGTGTCCATGTAGATGTTCAGCTTTTCACGCGACATGATGGCCGTAATTTGTGTTCCAAGACCCTTACTGTTGCTTCGAAATGGCCTGTTTCTGCTAAATTATTAGCCTCATTAGTTTTACATTGAAGAAGATAGTGGCACTGAACTATGAAATGGACAAAGCTTGCTCATTAAGCTTTGACTGGGCCATCACAACGCAGAACTGAGCATTAACTTAATGTGAGTGGATCGTCCCTTCAGTGAATTAAGTTGAATCCAATTAATTTTCCATATTCATTGAATGATAACTTTTTTTTGTCGCGAAATAAAAATAGGTGATTGTATATTACACATCCCTCTCCCTCTAACACAATGCATTGCTAACCGTTGTTAAGGACTTGGAAATGGGACGCATGAGGCGAGCACTGTGCTAAACAGCGGAAGCTAATATAAACATGGCTCACATATCACATTTACGTTGCATTATTTATCATTGAGTGAGCATGGGTTTCAATATTTTAATCAATAAAAATGTAGTAACATATTAAAGAACATGAGAGTCATCACAAGGAACGATATTGACGCATAAAGGCGCACTCGGACTTCAATACACTAACTGCTAGTGAAACCAGAAAAATTTATCAAGTGTATAAAGAAAATTGAATTCAATTTTTCCAAGGTTACTTCTCGTAAAGTTGTACTAAGGTACACAAAGTCATTCTTGCCAATTACCGACCGGAAAATGGTTTACTGGATCCAACCTCTGGTTAATTTGTAGCCCTAATTTTTCCGGTTATGAGATGGTGATGAAGTCTGTTAGAGGCTCCTCGGTGAACTTATATAAAGTGCACCTCAGCCGCAGTGACACTTTTGGCAGGCAACAGTAATGCTTTATTGATAACCATTGCTATGAAATATGTAATCAAAGCTCACAATCGATGGCTTGTGAGCCCAAAAAATATTCCCTACATTTGTGAACGAAATGTTCCACGTCGGGGCGTAATCGAAGATGGACGAGGCTAATTTGTTGAGCAAGTCACGGACTGGTGACTTCATGTCACGGACCCGGCTAGCCTTTTGGTGCGGAGCCCACCACGAATCGAATGTTCGACTTGGCTCATTCCAGTACTGTTTCATCCACAGCTAAATCACCTTCAATTTTCTTCGCCAATGAAAAGAGCGACAATAGTTTTCAAACCAGAAACCGAATCAGCCGAATAACTGATGACCGACCAACTATTATTTTTCATGCCAAATCTTCCCCACTCGACGCTCTTTCATTCTCCACAGACATACTTCATACGAAGCCCTCTAGCCCTCTTTTTATTCTGCTCATATATCTTTCATCTCCATCCACTCAAAATCAAAAGGGTTTAATCGTCTTCCTTCTCATGTCAACTACTTGATTAACTGAAGGGCTTATCCCTCGTTGGGTTTCCTCTAGCAAGCCAACCTAAGACGCCATAGCTGACAATAACAACCTCAACATTTACATCCTCTTTTCTTAGTTCCAACGCAAACTCACTAAATTTCGTACACCCTCAGCCTTGATAACAATAGGCCGGCATCCGTGTCTTCTTATTTCCGTGCAACGCTAGGCTCATACTCCATTGAAACACCCTCACTTGCGACGCGTTCTTTGCAACATTCTACAAAATAACTGTGCGTTGAGTTCCTGCAAGTCTCCTAGCCCGCCAATACGAGATGAGAGATCTCTTTGTTGGAGAACGTTTGGCAATCCTACAGGGAGACTAGGGTAAATTTTATTTCTCACCGTCTTTCTTTCGTAATGAAGGCTTCTATCAAATTGAAAAGAAAGAAAGGAGCTAATAAAGTCCTTTATTGGCGTTGGGTGCTCCTCATTTAATATGCCAGTTTCAGCGCTTTTTAGAGGTTTTCCCTCACCGAGAACAGAATTTAGTTCCCTCGGGAAACCCTTTGAAGATGAGACATCAAGGACTAGAGATAGCGATTGCTGGTGCCAGCGAGTCCTAATATCAAGAGTTTAAACGCATAATAAATAATGGATGGGAATATTCTATCATCATTTTGTTTAGACCTGACAAGAAAAATAATTATTGATAACTAATGAGTGAATAATTATTCATTAAATGTCAACTTGATTTCAATAGTGGATGAGGTAGAAAAGATCAGGTTGGTGCAAAAGTTTTGGCTGATTTGTAAGCTTAATTTTGAGAATAAAAATTGTTATTTTTAAATAATTTATTCATAACAATAACATCCTTGGATTTCTATGACCTGATTCCATCTGTCAACCAGTTTATATACGCCTCGCTTTTAAAATTCATTAAGTTATGATGCGAAATATGAATCTAACTCAATTTTAATCTATTCCCGTGATGTCAACCTAAGGCCATTTCAATGGATCTCTAATCCTCAAAATAAGTAATATTCCGTAGGAGCGAGGTCTTGAAAATATGATGGATGGTGTGAAACCTCCCATTCAAGTTCTTCTAGGAGAGCAGCGGCTTCCAACAACTCTAAATCAAGCTGTTTTGGGCGACCACCTCTAACCTCGTCTTTTAAGTTAAAATTCCCTTTACGAAAAAAATAAACCACCATCTGCAAGTCCTCTTCTTCACAGCATCATTTCCTTATGCACGTTGAACGTTTTGTGCTGCAACACTCGAGCTGGAACCTCTATGAAACTCATAGAGTAAAGCATGTCTGATATGTTCTTTAGTTGGGTTGAACATGAGTGCAAATAATGGAACAAAACATGAATGATTCCTTAATAGTCTGAAAGAAAGAGGTCCAAATTACACATGATATTATAAGTTAGCAATAAAAATAGACATGATATCAATATAGATAATTTTGAATTCTTCTCTTCTAAATCGGCAACTTCTTTTGCACCAACCTGATAATTTCCAGACTAGTCAGTAATTTCACTCTTTCGATCTATGGCGCCAACATGAGACCACTCTGCTTTGTCCACCATGTATACATATATGACTTGGCTAGGCCTTTTCGAATCTTCCACTAAAAGCTATCAATTATTAGCAATGTCTCATTAATTTTGAGAACACTGAACATGATAACAGTTAAGAATTGGTTGGATAAATTTAGTTCTACTCACGAATTTAATCTAATTACTAATAACATCAATACTAATAAAAGAACGTGAACGCGCAAATTCCTCATGAAAGTTCAATCGTAAATGAAAAGCCCATTTTATAAAAGTGATCAGCCTATGAGAATGATTTCATAGCTCTCGGAGGCAAAAACTTAGCTCTATAACTATTTCCAAGAAAAATTATACGCTCTCTTATTCTAAACAACATTATACCCTCAAAAATTATACTCAATTAGACTTTTATACCAGACAACTCGTGACCCATTGGGTAAAACAAAATTTATAAATTCGCTTTTCACGTGACTGCGGAGTACTTCCCTCGTAAAAGGAAGTTTAAACCACACATTCCTCACATCCCAAACCCCACCGGTAGTCGTAAGGCATTTAAAACTCAACAGTAAATCGTGTTGGAATAAATAATGGTTCACTTATAGCTAACTGGACAACCCGTGACCCTTTGGGTAAAGTAAAATTTATCAAAATCAAACCTTATCCAGAAATATATCTTATGCAGTTAAGTCGGTATCCACAATAAAGGATTAAACGAAGAGTATAAATTTCGAATATCTCAGTTCCGACGGACAAGCGTGTGCACGGTTTCAAGCAAGCAAGCAGCCCGACCAGAATATTAGTATTATACTAGACGACAACGTGACCCGTTGGGTCAAATAAAATTTATCAAAATCAATACGTATCCAGAAATATATCCTATGCAGTTAAGTCGGTATCCACAATACAGGATTAAACGAAGTGTACAAATTTCGAATATCTCAGAGCCAACAGACAAACGTGTGCACGGTTTCAAGCAAACAAGCAAGACAACCAGAGTTTTAGATAGATAGATAAATAGATTGGTAGATAGATAGATAGATTTAAAGTGACCTTACTTTGACCTGATGACCATTCAGCCCCTGATGAATTCCGGTTCACACACTTTTGATGCACAAATGAACAACACAGAAGTTCTTTGACGTGAACTGCTTCTAGAAATATGACTAATTTTCTGAACATGCGGACGACAAGAGTAGAGAGGTGTGCGCAGCGGCCTTATGAATGAAATGAGCGTTAATTTCTGGGAAGCAACGGTGCTTTATGACCTTTAACAGCATGAATCTGGAGGGTGCGGAAGGTCATAACCGTAAAATTTGGTATGAATTATGATTTGGAATCATTATGCTTGAAGGTCACACACGACGGACGGCAATACTCCTGATAACGATCCCTAACGGCTTCAGAGTCCTTCTCTTCCTTGTTTCATGCTCAGACCTCTTCAATTCCTGCCCATTCACACAAGCAAGATATCTTTTTCCCATGCCATTCGTTAACTTCTCCCGCTGCCGTGATGCGATTGCTTATCATAAGAAAGATAGCAACACGACTTATGTTCCACAAAAATTGAAGCTAACTTTCCAAATTTTTATGCGTTGATTTGTCTCATGTCAAGTAATGAAGGCTTCTACTAACTTTTAGCAGGTTGATTATTCTGTTCATAACACCGAGTTAGAAGCACAGAGATAACACAAAATCCGCACCAGTAATTACAAATTTAAAAAAGATTGTCTGCAAATTACTGCCGTATTATAATTCGAACATGGAACCACTAGGCAGAATACTGCATGCGTTCCAGCTTGTAGACATGTATGCAATATCGTAACTTGAGGCAGAATCCTGCATACGTTACAGCCTTGTAGACATGCAATATCGTAGCTTGAGGCAGAATCCTGCATGCGTTACAGCCCTATAGACATGCAATATCGTAAATTGGGGCAGAATCCTGCATGCGTTACAGCCTTGTAGACATGTATGCAATATCGTAACTTGAGGCAGAATCCTGCATGCGTTCCAGCCTTGTAGACATGTATGCAGTATCGTAACTTGAGGCAGAATCCTGCTTGCGTTCCAGCCTTGTACACATGCGATATCGTAACTTGAACGATCAACTGGCAAAGCCTTCGGAAACAAGCGATGACTGAAAGGTAAGAAGTAGCGTGTTGCTTTGTTTTACTTCTTATGTAATCGGTTGAAATGAACCTGGTCTCCGACGAAAGCATTTACATCCAAAAGCTGCCCATCAGAGGCAAATTCATTGTGTGTAGAGAGATATAATGATTATATCTCTGACTCTCCTAAAGTTTTCACGCAGTGAACAATATAAGAAATATTTTCTAAACGAGATCAACTCTTCATCGTTCGTATTTTATAAAACAAACGAACAAAAGTAAGCGCCCGCAGCAAGCTTTTATTTTTTCTAAGCAAGCTACTCAAGGCATGTTACCGGTCCTTCAACATGTGGTCTCTAATTACAGCTCATGAATTTTTATACTTCGGTCAATGACGCAAGCCTAAGACGTAAGTTTGCATGCCGGCCTCAGCAGTGAGAATCGTTTATCGACAGAGGATGTTGGAGCGGCCCTTAGACAGCCGGCAGAGTGAAATATCGGCGTTGACTTCTCTTTTAGGAGCCGTGCTGGTCGGCACAACGTCACGATTTGGTGCGCTTTTAGAACATCGCTCCCTCACTATGCAGGGCCTCATCGGTCTTTATCTGCAGCGATAAAGGAAATATTGCTGAAGTCACTAGGTAGGATTGGTATATTTTTATGCAACTTAATTGTGTGTAGAACATTTCTGCGCTGAAGGCAATGATATTTTTCCTTGCATCAAGTCATGCGTAACCATTGCGATTGTCCCTGACGCTCATGATTATTAATCCGTAAAAAGGCTCCAAAAAGCAGCATCTCTTCCCAGGTATCATTGGGTTAACGGCACTCGTCTATTTCTTTCGGTCTCTGAATTTCCCGAAGCAAAACTTGAACATGTGGCCTTAACAAATGTTGGCGATAATGCAATCCTGTAGAGCAGACAAATGGCTTGCTCATTAGCTGCAAGAATTTAATTCCTCTTTACAGCCGGCGCAACTCCAGCCATTATTCAAACACATAAATAAATGAAGGTAAAATTTACGAGCGAGAGGGAATTATTGGCTATAATTTTACTGAAGCTGCGTAGAAACGCGCTGATCATTTCCAGGAAAAGGAGTTTGTCCACACAGGGCAGCAAACGAACGCAGGACTCTTCCCGTTGCAGGGCTATCGACTGCTGTGACAGTGGCGTTCTGGGCTGACGACTAATGCTCTATGTTCGCTCGCGTGATTGTGGAAGATAGATGGCTTCTCAGCTCAGTATAAACGGAATTGCAGTTGTTTTCAACTGCGTGTTTTTACTTTTACTACTCAATGTGAATAATGTATGTCGTGTACATTTTTATCAATGATGAGGTCTCTGTTTCGTGCATATCTTTATAATTTCAAGAGGGAACGTCCGACTGCGTTATTAATATACTCGGGCACTTGAACTTAAATTTTTCGTCAAGCCAAGTTTCACTTAAGCAGCATCGACGAAAAGTGGTTTAAAAAATAGGCCATTTTTTTGTGCGGGTTGAAGTTGCTTTTTTAAACTCCTTCTGTGTGTGCACGTCTTGAAGAATGTCAGTGTTCGTACACTGGCGGAAAAATAAAGTCCTGCTATAATAAGCTATTTGTAAACATTTTATTCCCCCTGGCAATGGAGCAATGCTCTTCAACTCGTAGGTAGTGCAGAAGCATTCGTGTTTCTATTGGCAATCATTTACCTTCACGTACTCCAGTAAAATAGTCCCCCGCATAGAGCGCTCGATCAGTTCCAGTAAATACCGGTCTTTCTTTTTATTTGATTTTCAATGTAAGCTCTATGTGCTTGTTACGTTACAGATATTTTTACTGTGTTATTTTAAGCCGGTTATAATTGATGCCGCTCTACGCGGGGGACTGTAGCGGTTGTTTGCTGGAACCGATATAGCGCTGAATGCGAGAGACGACTGTGCATTGAATGACTTACGCGGGATATCGATGTCGCAAAAAGTGGGTTGACGTTTCTTTTGTACAGAGTGTGAACAGGGCTTTGGAGAGGAAGAACTAAGAAGCCTCGATTTCTCCATGTAGTTCACCTCTCTTGAAGGAGCCGCCCTGTGTACGGAAGCTAAAGTGTCATCGTAGGCAATTTGTCTCAATCTTCTCAAATCTCAAGCTGTATCAATGGTTCACCAAATATTCTCGTAGCTCTCACGTTTGATGGTGAGTAAAAAATGGATAAAACGGCAATTATCGAAGCAACGTTTCTATTACTCAGCGTGAAATATATATGCGATGTCGAGACTTATTAGAAAACATTTTTATAATTCTCTTTTCGATCTTTACTAACTGTGTTAGTAGATTCATGCAAAGTTCTGCTTGAAACTCAAAATCAAGGCGGTTGATGGACTGCGAATGCTCCTAAGTCTATTTTTCTTCGAATTGCTCTTTTGAAGTTTGACTGTTTCCTTCAGAGGTTGCTTACCGTGTTTGAAAATTTTTGCATTATTTTACCAAGTTGCGAATTCAAAATGCCTCAAAAGCTATAGCTGACCAAATTCATCCCTGCATTCCATGCTTTGAGCAAAAAGAAGATGAACTCAATGCTCATTAGCTATCTGTTAAAAAATACTCATACTTTTCTGTTACACTTTAGGCTAGGAAATTGGAGAGATTCTTCAGGTTCGGTTCTGATTATTGTACAAATAATTTGATCTCATCCAGCTACAGCAAAAAACTTTTTTCTCGGTAGTCAGAAGATAAAGTTATAAAGTTGAATTAAAGTTTAGGAGTTAAAGTTCAGCAAGTATAAATTTCAATTTATACCTGATGCATTTTTTCTATCACTTCGAACTTCCAGGCTTCTGTTCAGAAAAATTGTCATGAGGACAACGTCCGCAAGCTTCAGAAGTGATGGGCAGGCATGCAAGCACAAACAACACCTTGTTAAGAAACGATTGAATTTCTTTCGGTAACAAACAATAATCCTGGTCAAAATGGGAAGCCACCAGTACTCTGGAAATTTATCAAACATCGTGATTAATAGATCATCTCTGAAAAATTTCATATTCGTGTTCGAGTAAGATCGCCTGTCAGCAACAGCGCTCGTTTATGGGAAATTCGAGACTTCAGAGTACGTTGTAGGGCATTAAATGCTAACCCTTAATTGAAGGCTCATTTCCCACGTAACTCGTACGGCGATAATTACGAGTATGCTGCTGGCCCACGGTAGTCCATTAAATCTGATATCTGAGTGTTAAGTCTGAGTTTGTGCAGTGTGAATAAAAGTGAATTTCGTTCCCTATGATGGATTTGTAAAACAAGTTATATAGGTATTAGAGTGAATTGAGTAATTTAATTGTTATGAATTTAATTGGTCTAATTTAATATCATGTCTTTTAAGTGGTTCAAGTTTGGTGATTTTGGAATCGTTCGTAATGAGCTTGTATTCGAGATACTAAAAGCAAAAATTAAGTTGCAACAGTAAATCATTTTCACCACTTGAAAAATAACGTAAATAAAAGGCAATTCCTAAATAAGAGATTTCAACTTCGGGGCTGCGAAAGAACTGGATAGAACTACTTCTTAAGTTGTTAATACTTGAATTTTACTATGAGATGAATCTGCTTAACAACGAAGAAAACGCTCGTAAACGTTGGTCTTTTCATCAAAAGTTCAATTAAAAAAAAACACTCACCAATATTTATTGCTGTTACGAGCACGTTTCCTTGATGACATGTCGTAACACAGGGATGTGAAATGCGCTCTCCAGAAATGAGAGCACTGAGCCGTGCAGGCACCAATAAAGCTGTATTAAAGCGCTTGAGTTTTCAAGTCCAAGTTTGAGCCCCTTCATTTGAAAATACAGTCGAAATCTCCAAATGCTTGCAGTTTTCAAAAGGGTTAAATGCTACTAAATCGACCGTAACCTGTTGCATAATTCCATTAAATAAAGTCCCGTTTGAGCATCTAATGATTTTTCTTTATTTCCTAACAAACATTCAAAGACAATGGAACTAATTCATTCACTTTAGTCCCAAAGAACCGTGACCATGATACGATGAAAAACCCCATATTTAATTACTTTGATAAGTTGTTATTCGTTGCTATTCCATCACGGAATAGCAAAAAGGGGTTATTACATTTGTTCAGGCTAAGGGATACCCAGTAAAGGAAGTAGAAAAACTCTGTGGTATTTCATACCGTAGCGTTATGCAGGTCTACCAACCATGGAAACAATCCAGTACAAACAGCAATTCAAGGCAAAATTGCTTTCAGAAGAAAATTCTAGCCAATACGGACAGCCACCATATGTCCCGAATTGTTGACCGGAATCGCTTCGCATCGTGGATGGAACTACTGCAAGACGCCAACGTCCTTCCCGTGCTGTTTCTGAACTAACCCTTCGTAGAGAACTCTTGCAATGGATATCTGGAGCAGAGTAGCCCGTCAACTCCTGCCTAGAAGACCATTCATATAAACTGGACCCCAGAGCACGCACTAGGACTGTAGAGGAGTGGAGAAGTGTCATATGGTCAGGTGAATCACGATTCCATCTCTATAGCAATGAATACCGCCGTCATGTTCATTCCAGACTTCAAGAGGCCTTCGACAAGGCCTGTGAGCAAAGGGCGAAATAAGCAGGAGAAGGATCTGTCATGCTCTGGGGAGGTTTGAACTCCGCAGAAGTGGGTCCTTTAGTTGAGGTATATGTCAAACTGAACCAGCACGGCTATATTGAACTGTCAGATAACCAAGTTTTGTCGTTTGTACAATACCTGAATGAAGCGAGGCATTTTTCTTTGTCTATGTTCCAGGATGACAATTGTCAGATGCATCGGGTACGGACTACCATTAATTAGCATGACAGTTATTCATGATATATCAGGCATTTAGATTAACCAGCAAAGTTCCCAGACATGAACCCAATAGAAAATTTGTGGGACCACCTAGAACAACAAATTAGACGTCGAAAAGATCGTCCACGTACTGTAGCCGCACTACTGGAGCAATTGATGCAAGAGTGGTTTAAAATCGGTAAGGTGTACATTAGGACACTTCTAGGCTCAATGTCACGCAGAATTGCTGCCATTATTCGTGTTCGTGGAGAGTCTACTACAAATTAGTAGTAAATGACCATTTTTTTGTCCGGAGAGCATTTTGTTATCAATGTCAAACTCCAGTTCTGGCGTTCGAAAACGCAGGTGAATGGAAACTTCAATCACCAATAAAGCTTACAATTTTTTAATTACCTGAGCGTATTATGTTCGTTTTATTTATACCAATAAAAACGGTTAAAGAGCAAATAATTTGAAGTTGAGATATTTTCCATCAATATACATACGGATTATGTATTATTGTCATCTCTCGACGCTCGTTCTCTGGAAAACGATCTCTGATAAGATGAAAAATGAGAATTTTCACAGATCTGCGTGAAATTTTGGAAGTTATCGTGAAATCCAACATCCATTTCCCAAAACTTTATGAATCTCCAGAGGGGTCAGCGCACTTTAAACGAGAGGCCGGTAGGGTTAATGCAGTATAGAATTGTGTAAGAGAATCAAAGTTCGCATGGCAGAGCGGCCCATAAAGATAAACTTAGAGACGCGTGGAACAGAGATTATAAAGTTACAACCTTGGGGGAATTACGAAGGAAAATTCAAAGCGCACGTAGTACAGTGAGTATCTCAGTTCATGCATTTCCTGGTTATGACCGTATGACCTGCATCACAGGGAGCTCTGCAGTATCTGCCTTGGCTAGGGCCGGTTTAGGACTATTTTCTCATAACAGTTCTCGTCGCTACCTTTGGAAAGTCTGCAGAGCCTTTCCTTGCAGAAAGTTCGGACACACCAGGCCTAGACCACACTGGTGGGCTGCTTTACAGGAACGTCAGGGTTAATCTTTCCTTCTAAAGGAAACACTCCGACTGGATTCGAACGCAGGATCTTCTGAATAAGACACAAGCACAGCACCATTTGCGCGATGGAGCCCTGACTGAGACCGTCATAGTCATGCATTTTCTTTGTTATTGGTCGTGCTGCACCTCTTGAGCTCATATCTGTCTTCCCCTGTTGGCCTGTTTGCTGTCATGCTGCCCATCGAGCTCACGGCTAAAATATGTATTGTCATTTCTGTCCTTTTCTCTTCGTAGCTTTTCTTCTGACGATTGCTCACCGAACCACCGTTGGAAACAATTTCCCAACTCTTAATGTTACAAACTTTTTCTGCTTCTCTGAATTCTAAGCAACTCTGAAATGTAAAGTTCCTTGAGGTGTCTTTAGAGAAAATAATTTGCGACGCAATTTGAGGAATCGAAATACTTCGTTACGGTCAAGAAGAATTCGAGGTGCACGCTGCCTGCAGCGCACGCAAACGAGAGTGGGCGGTTATGAAGTACGTGTGGAGCAGGAGTGGCCCCAGTCAGGCTATGTAGAAGTTCCTCTCCGGCATTTTAACAAAGACTTCTGTTGTAGAACAAGTACTGACTCACGATTATAGGAATGAAAATTTTACTGCACTTCGCAATCAAAAGGGTCTTGTTTGAACTTGCGTTTTATAACTCCTCAATGGGTCGAAAGGTCTAGAAATACGACAAGTTATTCCTACTCTTTATTTAAGAAAATATTTATTTACACACAGGCGAATAGTTTACGTTGACCATCATGAGATACATGCACACAACACAGCGGTATGAGTGAGGAGGAGATGGATGGAACTGTGGGATGGCGGACAGAAGCAACGTTCTTACATTCTTTATTCTCGTACGGATAGACATCAAGGATTGGATGACTATAGCTACCACCACTAACATCCTTATCTGCTTACTCATTGTTACTTTCATAAGCTTATGGCCGGTGGGAAATCAGAGAGCTTAACCACACTTTTACTGCAATCAATCTACATGTAGTAAGGTGAAATGGCAATGAGGCGAGCATGCTGGACAGACGCGACAGATACCAAAGTTTAATGCTAACCCAATTTCAGTGTTCTGGTGTTCATTTTTCAATGTAACAGTACTAAAATGCAGCCCCAATAACATGCTTCTATACAAAGTGTATCAGTTAATGCTCTTCGAATACATGGAAAATTCGCACGTACTTGCAAGCAAACGAGTAGCTATATCGTTTATTGGCCAAAACTTGATGATGAAAAACCGTAGATGTTTTGATCACCTAACTCTCCCATAAACACGCAAGACGGACTTGAAAGGCTGAGTTGGGAAAACTCTGCCCTGGTGCTCCAGCTGCCTTGGCTTGCCCAAATTTCTACTAAATGAGTGCCCCTTAAGAAAAAAGCATCCTGTATGCAGTGTGGACACCCGTTTACTCATGAAGGTTACAAGTGCTCTCCTTGGGAGGATATCTACCCTCCTCAATTGAGCCAAATCCCATCAACTGTTGTGATCTTAGAGATATTCTAAACAGAGCATGCACTCATTCATTTACGTCAAGGAAATTATACATTTGGAGAAATAAATAAAGTGGTACTAAATTTGGCGCAGTTCACTATTGCAACAGACGTGGCTACTCTGTAACCAAATAAAATGCATAATATATTCAATCTCTCCTGTGAATAGCTTTTTCCCAGACGCCACGTCGTCTTAGGGGTCATGTTGAAGCTTTCTTTATCACCAATATAGGTGTACTAAACATTGATGTTATCGCTACTTTTAGTAGTTTTAAGTAAATGTTTTTACACTCTTAGTGCGACTTCAGCTAGTACTTTCACGTATGATATCTCCGGTAAATTAATTTTTTTTAAATACATACTTGAAAAAAGCACAGAATTTTTCGCACGATTCCATGAACTAAATCCGGTTAAAATTGTGTAACTTTACATATATTCATTTAAGTTTTAAGTGACTTGTCAATTAACTTCTCATCTGACTTTCTCCGTGACTAAATTGTTTTGAGATTACAATAGATATGTGAGTCAAATTGCAAATGCCAATTTGAAAATACTAATGAGAAATATATACATACCGAACTAAATGTACCATTCAATACTTCAAAATCTCCTCTAATCCAGACAAATGACCGGTTTTCCTTAATTGTTCGACCTTTCATCAATTTCAAGAATTTACTTCATCAAGAAGATTCATATTTTATAATGCCATATTGAAATATTTTGAATATATTTAATGACCTATTCACACAGCTGACGATGAGCGAATGTTCGTAACCGCCCAATTTGCTTCTCGTGGTCACTGAGCTGAATATATTCATACTTATACTATATCTCCAGTTCTCGTTTTGTAATGAAACTCAGAGAGTGTCGTGGTAACTTAAGGGCAAATTACACATGCTTGGTATTCAATAACAATCACCGATCGATACCCATTTTATAACTTTCTATTTTATCATTAAAAAGCTAAGTTCACTCCTGGGTTCATAAAATATAAAGACATCAGACATAAAAACACTATTCAACATAAGATATCTAGGCTCTTAGACAAAAAACTCGCGGTGGGAATTGCGATGTTATGCATAAATGAAGTGCAATAATTGCGATGCATGTTACGATATGAAACTAGTAAGAAACTAGTAGAAATTTGTAAACTCGGGTCAATGAACGTGAGGAAAATTTTCAAAGAAAGAATGAGATGTCCTTAGTGCACCAGCCCTTTAGAAAACAAAGGCAATCGTTCAAGTTCTAGGACGTAGATATTTGGTTAAAAGATAATGCCAATATTAGAAAAAAATATAGAATCGCTTCATAGGATTAATAATTTATTGCAAAATTGATTGGGGCCTTGATGTGCTATAACAATTTCTTCCTTTGTTCATTGAATGCTCATCATGACACATCTCTTTTTTTCTTCTTGTTTATTTCATGATAAGCTCTCAGGACAAGAAATAATGTCCATGTTGTTTTTCGCGCTCCAGCAATTTACTAGGGTCAAAAATCGGTTTTCAAAGCTGTGACCAAAGTTTTAGTTATATGCAAGTACTGAAGTAACTGAACCGGCAGTAGTCTTCATTCAGAGCTGGCGAGGTATAGAATTGTTGATAGTGACTCCAAAAAGACGGCTCGGAATGGCAACGCGGGGCTATTGCGTTTGGTCAGACTTAGGGACACCCAGTGAAGGAAGAAGCGGAACTCGCTGGTGTTTCATGGTGCACTGTTACGCAGGTCTACCAATCATGGAAATAATTCTGCAGGTAAGGCAATTCAAGGCAAAATTATGGTCGGAAGAAAATTCTAACTGATGGGGATCGCCGCTGTGTGTATCAAAATGTCGACCGGCATTGCTTTGCATCAAGGATGGAACTACTGCGATAAGTCAAAGATGGCCCATCACCTGCTTTTTCTGACTGAACTCTTCGCAGGGAACTCCATACAATGGATGTATGGAGCAGAGTGGGTCGTAAACGGTCGTTGCATGTTTACTTTTGCCCACAAGACTGCTCATTTAGACCGGGCCCAAACATATTCACTTTGGACTGTAGAGGAGTGGAGAAGTGTCATGTGGTCAGATGAATTACGATTCTGTCTTGATAGCAGTGATATCTGCCGTCGTGTTCATCGACGTGGAGCGTTCAATGAAGCCTGTGTGGAACGGGTAATACAAGGAGGGGGAAAGCCTGTCATATATTGGGTATGTTTAAAAACTACATAGAAGTGTGTCCTGTAGTTGAGGTTTCCTTCAACTGAATTAACATGGCTGCATTGCACTGTTAGAAAACTTAATTTTACCATTAGCACAATATCTGAATAAAGAGAACCCTATTGCTTTACCTATCTTAAATGATAACAACTGCCGGGTGCATCGGTCTAGAATTTTCATTAATTGGTATGACTGCTCTTCAAGACATGTCAGGCAGTTACAGTATATTGGACAGCTAAGTCCCCAGACACAAACCCGATAGAAATTTGTCCACTTGGAACGACAAGTTTGATCGTCCACGCACGGTGGCCGCACTACGAGATCGGTCGACACACAAGTGATTCAAAATCGACAAGGTGTACATCAAAACACTTGTAGACTCAATGCCACGTAGAACTACTACCTCTATTCATCCTCATGGAGGTCCTACGTACACTATATATGTTGCAGGTTAATATTTTTTTCGCCTGTGAAGCTCATTAATATGGTAAATGGCGTTCTGTAAACTAGATTCTGGCTATTATCGATGCGAAAGAAACGAAAAAATTAAGACTCCGTGCAAGACGGTTTCATCTTATAGTGCCGTATCAGGGCTACGAGAAGACGTATACCATCGCAAGAAAACGTGCTAGAGAATCATAGCACTTCAAAAAGATTACGAAAACTATCAGAGCTCAACAAATGGGGAAAACAACAGATGGCCTGATGACTTCGCTTCGAAACCAAGTTTAACAAAGAAGAAATGCTAAAATTGTTGTTTTAAGCAGAGGTGATGTAAATAATTTAAAAAAAAATAGTTATTCTCTTAATCAAGTTTAATTAGTTTTAACGTCCAACTTTTGACTAAACAGATTTGATACAAAAAACGTACATACTCACTTCAGAGAAATACTCTTTCTTTTTTTGTTAATATTGAGGAATTCCAACTAGCAATAGTTACTTGAGGCTTATATTGACGTTGCACGGAGCTTGGAGGTATGAGATATTTTAGTGTAATGTATTTTATGTGAGGTTCTTCGATGTTACATTCAAAGTTCGTGAGCCGACACCGCGATCTGTCTCGTCTACAAGACCAAAGCATCTGCAATTTCAGTCGTATGTAAATGATATGGAACTCATTCGATAGGGAATTTCAATGCGCATAGAAACTGTTAAAAAGAATATTAGTTGTATAGCATTTAAAAACGATACAGACCTCAGAGTAAAAAAAACTAGCAAAATGTCATTTTTTGTGAATTTTTTCCATAAAAATTACAGTAATCAATTTATTCTAAAAAAGTATAACAAAATTTATTGAAAATATTGAGACGCATAAAATGAGACCTTTTCGTCTTTCTAGGGCAAATATTGTGGGTTTGATACTATTTTAAGAATTTTTCGAAAATTTCGTTTTCTTTCAATAACTCGTTTTCTTTCAAGAAATCGAAAATTTATTATGATCGAAATATCTTCTTTTCATCGAGTTACGTACGTGTACCAAATTTGAAGCAAATTCGTCCCATAGGGCAGCCCTAGAACGAAACTGGGACGGTCCCCTTAACGCAGGCATTGAAGGCGTCATTTCACGGAGAGTTTGTCATCAACGAAGCGATCGATAAATGGAAAGATTTGTAGCTCATAAGCCTGAGCACTACGTTTTTGCCTTGAACTTCCTGCCTGGTGTTCTGTTCCAGGTGAGTCACAAACGGGGCTTGTCTTAATTCATGTCGTTCATCATTGAACCAAACCACAGCAAAGGTTCCCGAGAACTTATGCTTTATGACATACGGAACGTTTATATTTTTCAACAATCGTCAAAGACGTACATGCATTCTTAAACCCAAAAACGATAGTGTATCTATGTTAACATACAATTTAAGCGCGGAGATGTATCAACATAAACAGCTGAAGTATTAAAGTTTGAAAGACAACTGATGATTACAAGAACAATATATAGGTTTCTACTCGCGTGTAATAGGCAAATCACTCATGTCATGTACGCTAAAACGCTGTAATTGATCAGCCACATGAGGTGACTTCATCAACTGGATCATCAACTGCACTTCGATTATTCCAGCGGGGTAGGAGTTGAACTCCATGTGTAAAAACAATAGGTATTATTACATCTTTATTCTTCCTATAAGCCCTTGTCTCTGAAACGCTAAATCAATTTGCGTCACTTAGAAATACCAGCGAACAGTAGTTTTCCAGAAAAATACACAAAATCTTATATATACACATCATACAATTAGAATAGGTACATCATGCTATTAGAGTACATTTAAATGATTTGAGAGACTTTTTATTCATAACTCCATACTTTATACATATCATATATTCTCTGTTAAGTGCTTTAAAGAAGATCAGCTCTCACTGGGCGAGCCTCCGGAACCCCTCGTATGGCGCGAGACCGTCGAAATCTGCGTCCCAGTTGAGCCCTGACATCGTCTTCTTGGGCAGAGGCGACGTTAAAACTTTCCCGATAACCTTGACGATACGAAGTAATTTCCTCGTCAGAGAGCATTCCCACTCCACGGGAACCGAGCTTTCTTCTTCGCTTCGAGGTGTAGTTAGCGATGATTGTGGTCGTGGTTTCTGTCGAAGTCATCAAAATTTGGGAGACTACCACAAGAAGTGCTGACGTCAGCACCAAGTACTGGTGACATGAGAGGTTTGTGCCGGAGTCTTCGTGTTGCATTGCAGCTGGTCGCTCCTCTGCACATGAAAGAAATTAGGTCATTTAATTAATTGAACGTCCTTGAAAACAACAAACGACAGACCACCGCTCCTCGCATTGTAAACTTGTTCTTCATAAACAAGACCAAGACATTTTTTATTCTGGTTGGTTCTTATCAATGTACAAACAATTCCTTGGTAGCTGAAGAGTGGAAGAACTATTTGTCTACATTTTCAAATAAATAAATTTTTAATGCAGTGAATTAAGTTAAGGTTACGTCGCTCAAAGTTATTCATGTCAGCGCACATAGATTAACTGATTGAAAATAGGGAAAGAAATTGCGTTAACAGGAAGTTTTCTTTAAAATCATCTCACATATTTGAAACTCATGACTCGATTTTTCCAGTTTTTATAATAAACATTCCAATTTGCGGAGTAAAACCTGAAAAATTCCCTTAATAGGAAACTGTGCTGTTCTGTATCGACATTTGCAGCAAATTATTTACTCATATCCCTCAATACAATTCACGTATGATACGTTGTGTTAAGTCAGAAATATTAAATTCGTCATTTCACAAACTCACTGAGCGAATCCCTCAAAAAATAGAGAAGACTTGTGCCATGAATGGTGGGAACCACAAGCAGATTTATGAGTCACATCGAGGGTAGACGATAGGAATACTTTCGCTGAAAAGTTATCCACTCTGTGGCTGTTAGTTCCTTCTTTACTCAACGCGGGTCTTTGAATGTGGGATTTTACTCGGTAGATGGACAACAGCGATTTTTGCTACTGGCCTTTCTCTAATGCTCGAAAGTCCTGGAACTAAATTGAGCGTTCGATTACCGACGTAAAGCCCCAGAAACAAAAGGAAGGAGCTAACTCCTAACGTAAAATGGAAATGGTACGCATTAAACTGTTGGTGATGAAACTGAAAGATTCACCTCACGCACTGTATTTATCATTGATGCATTTCAAAATTGTGAGATTCAGTTTAAATGGAGTACCTGCTGAATATGTGTCACCCTTGCGTATCTTATCACAATGAGTAGAGAGCAGTCATTTTTCAGCTACACACGACGTGAACAATTATTAGTTCCCACGTTGCGACGATAAGATGCAATGCTGCGAGCATTATAGAGCAGTGAAAAAGACTAATAACGTAAGCTCACCTTTAACTATGTGCACCATAACGTAGGCAGGCTCGGCATTTGATGGGTCGCACGTATAGTTGCCCGAGTCCACGGCTTTGGCGTTCTTGATGAAAAGACGAGAGGTCTTTCGAGCGCTGTTCATAGTCACCTTTGAAAAGGAAAATTAGCAATTCAAACAATTCTTCCTCGGCAACATAGAGGTGCAAGTAATCATCCGAAACGAGAGGAATTTGTACAAGAAGACGCTTCTTGCTCTCGCAGAAATTTAAGAACGAGGAACTGAGAGCGTTGAGTGAAACTTTTTAGAGTGGTTTAAAGCAGCTATAGAGGTGCAAGTTGGGAGCATCTGTCAATTAAAAGAGTTGCAAGTCGCTTAGAATTGAGGTCAAAGATGCACTAGGTAAAGTGCCTGATTAATGAGGTATGAAGAAGAGATTCTAACAAAGCAGCAATAACATGGTAGTCAAATGATGATCTAACTTTTAGATTATGTCATAAATTCTAAAATATGACATAATGATGAAGAAAGCGATCCCAAGTTTTGAAAATAGATAGGCCACAAAATAGTGCATTTAGACCGACGGAGTGGAAAGGAAAACTAATATTATGACCATTTTGTGAGAGTAGTTGATGCTGTACCGCGTCTGATTGAACAGACGACATTAGAGGAGATGGGCATCAAAGACCGAGATGAGTGAGACAAGGTCCGTGAAGAACAAGCACGTGTTGCTGCTTCTCTTGGCATAAAAGTTAAATATCATATTGTCATTAAGATTTCGTCACAAAATTTATCCAACGTCTTACTTTAGAAAGGATTGTTTAACAGTGAAGTGAGGGAGGACCTTACCCTGACGCCAGGCCTGTCGGAGTAGTTGATGACGGTGCGGTGGTGGTACCACAGAATGAACTCTGGCGGATCAGTGATCTGAGCGACCGTGCAGCGCAGGTCCAAGTCCCCTCCGCTGTTCATGAACACTTCTCTCGTGCCAGAAATTTCTGCTTGCGCCACTGAATGAGGGAAAATAAAGAATTTAAGACAATATCTCTTTAGCAGCGTAAAAACATCTCGCTAGATTAGAATGCGCTGAGGGAGATTGTCCTTCAAATATCTTGGATTTAGCAAACCCAAGAGTAAAGGTTTTCCCAGTTCTCTCAACGACCACATGCGCTCTACCTCTTGGCTGAGATCGCCCGGCGTAGCAGCGGATGTTAAAGTTGTAAAATATGTAATAATAGTTACTGAAATTGAAACTGAAATTGATATTGAAAATAAACCTGATGCTGAAACTGAAACCCAAGCTTCGCTGTTAGGGCCATGAGATGCAACTTCACATAAAATATAAAAATTATAATATGGTTAACTGACCTCTACTCACTCGTACAATTTCTGGTTTGAAAATTCAGTTTCGTCCATGCAAAAATCATTAAAAGATTAAAACTGATAAATTATTCCACAGTATCGTAGATGGTTGCCGTCTTTACAGTATTTCAACGCACCGAGAATTAAGTTTTGATTTTCAAAATTAATTTATTGAATTTAATGACGCTCCAACATTTTCTACTTATTTCGTTACAAATATTTGATATTGTGCTAACAAAATTAAATAAATCAGTACTATATGGACTATTGCGTTAAATACTGATTTAGGATTCTCGTAAATTAAATATATTTCCAAGCTTTAGCTTCATCACTGTGGCCTGAAAAAAGGCATCGTTTTTTAGCGCTGCCATAATTATTCCTTATAAAAATTAGCAAAAAATATGGTATTGAAATAAAGAATTATTTATTCATCATTAACTATATCTGCATTATTTGCTTGAGGATATAAAGGCGGAGTTCATCGTTACTTTAATTGTAAATTAAATTATTTGAAATAAGAAACGCAAGTGCAAAACATCAATTGGTTAAGAAGAGCCAATAAATTCTTATTCAATTTATGCATTTTTACATGTATCAATTGCAAAGAATTATTGAATTTGTAAAGTTTTAAACAATAAGTACATCAAAATTTCAAACCAAGTTAGTTGGAGGTCCTATCAAAGAGCCTCAATGGGTATGATAATTATTAGTTGACGGGACGTGATCACGATATCATTCATTTTTATCACAGGAAAACACAGCTGGGAAATGACCTCCTATCGTTTCCCTCGACGATGAACTTGATAATTATTTTTTTAATTTGTTTATTCGTAAAATTTTTTAATGTTAAATGGATTTCGCGCAAAATTTCTCTTTATCAAACACGCGTAACAGTTCTTAAAAAGCTGACAAAATCATTTGATCATAGCTCTTTTAAATAAAGCGTCTACACGCGAGCTGATTTCAGTCAAGTACTCTCTCAAGTGAACTTATAACAACAGATTCAAAAGAATAACGCCTTACCTTCATTTCAGTTTATTCTTATTTTCACTGCAACAATCGAAATTGTACATTCTCATGGGAGAAAAGCTTCCTGCCTTGTCCACCGCTAGTTAGACCGCCACGATCACTGAATTTTCACAAAAAGTGTGCTGCGCCTTTCGCAATCTCAGGCGGTGAACTTACCAATTACTTTAAGCTCGAAGGTGAGGGACATTTTGGTCTCCGTGGACACCTGGCACTCGTAGCCCCCCGAGTCCGCCATCTGGGCGGACGTCAACTTGAGCACCCATTCGTCCGCATCATCGCTCGAGTGTGCCGAGAAACGCTCGTCGCTCGTGTACGTGTACGAGTTCACGGTCAGCACCTGCACGTCTGACTTCCGAATCCAAGTTACCTGAAGCAAAGCAGAAACAATTTCTACTCACCAGTGTAATTCCTTCGTGGATGAACTTTAGATTTTTCAATTTCCATTAAGGTAAGGAAAAACCTAACAGCCTGCTGAAGTTAACTTTTAATTTATAGCTTTATTCGTACATAGTCTAGTAAAGAATACAAATCGATCAATGAAGTAGTGTCTCAGAGCTTACAGACAGCTACATAGTTACAGAGCTGTATTAGAGTGGTCGGCTTATGAATAGAGGGTTTTAAACTCGCAGGTGGCGTGACCAGTACAACACACGCTGCCAAGTGTTGCTGCCAAACTTATTGCTTGTTATGCATGGCGGTGCTGGAAACGTTTTGAACTATCTGCAAAGTGTTGCTATAAAACTTACAGCTCTGTCGGCCAAATGGTTGATCTTGCAGTGCAGGAAAGCCGTTCCTCCAGCAGCGGCCACCACCCTGACTCGGTTGGACTCGTCGAAGGTTGGCTGCAGGAGATACTTGTCCCAGTTGAGGCTCGGCCGGCCCTGCGGAAGCGACTTGCTCGCGTGGAGGCTACCTGCAAGACGATGCACAAAATCGCCCGTCATTGATTGCAACATGCATTGCAAGCTACGTCTTCTACTGAATTAGAACACTCGTCCTACCTTCGCATTGCGAAAGAATAAACACTCGAGCTTGATGTCAATAATACTTAGGAAGTTTTTTATTAAAGCCCCCCACTTGCAATCAAATCGTTAAAAACGCAATTTAATTGGTTTAAAAACTAAAAAGAAAGTACGTTTCTGTGTTCATATCGGCTGTTGAACTGTAGTTAGAATGTGTTAGAAAACACGTGTCGTAGAAAAAGTGGAGAAAAGCCTTTAAAATTACTCTGAAAGGTTATATTACAATACATAAGCAAACTTGAATATTACTTATGTAGCAGATTGACAAGCTTTTTTGTCAATCGGAGCGAAATGTGTTAGTGTCACAATGCCATGCTTTACTGACTAACTGAGGCAGGTAGTCATTTGCAAACGTCGCTAGAGCGCACGCATCTCTCGCCTGTGATTCTATTTGTCCTCCCGCACACTTTCTCTTTTTTCTTCGTGATGTGCGCAGAGGAAGCGAATCCAATTTCAGGAGGCGTTTTGTAGACTTCATCTCTCACAGCTGGACAACAGCTCCCTTAGATTCACTGACGTCATTACAACGTTTGCCTTCAGCCAGCAGGGACAATTTGTGATTCAAAAGGCGTGTTGAGGTAACCTAACGACCACACTGGAACAAACAATAGAAGGATCTATACCCTAAACAAAGAGCCGGTGTCGCTTCTTTGTGGTCAGACCTCGAGAACCAACTCACATTAACAACGACTGCAATCAAACCTGAGCTTTTTCTTTCATTCCTCAAAGCGTTCTTACGAGAAGAAACTCAGATAGCCTACTATTCAAAATAAATGGTAACTTGTTGAATGCCTCGAATGATGCAGTAGAGTTGCTCGCTGAACGTTAGGCGTAATTTTGGTGTTTTCAGCTGAGTTCTTTTGCGAAATCATGACTCTTACTTCAGAAGAAAAATATAAGCCGCTGGTATAGGATACAATTTGTGGAAAATATAAGCTTTTATTAGAAGTCATTGCCTCTTTTATGGCCTGCTCTTTCATACTTGCATGGACGGACTGAATGACTTTGTCCATTAGGGCGGTCGATCAAAATGGCGCCTGCATTGAGGAAGTGGTCCATTAGGATATCCAATCGAGGCCAAAATTCATCGTCATGCGAGGCATAACTTCCATGATAACGTTTATTGTTGCTAACGTCACACTGCTATTAAAACGGGTATTTTTTGTACTCTTCATTTACAAAAATTGCTTGAATTTTTCATTGCTGATTGCTTGTAGGTACCCGAGTAGTACTGTATAGATTTTATCACGATCGACGAAAGTTAATATTGCAATGCAATAAATGAAATAAACTACAAGAGCTTCATTCTATGAAAATTAAAATGGTTAAATTATAACTATAAGAATACTGTACGTACAATGAATATCTTTGTACGCAAATATTTTTTTAATCATTTTTCTTTTATGAATTTCAGGTGAAAATTACGCTCTTTGAAAACAGTTCGGATGTGAGACATTTTTAATGTGCAGCTGCTTTTCATATCGCTCAATATTCTCCCTTTGTCTCGCAAAGCAACAGCGCGATATGGATTGCAATAATATCCCATGGGTAGACATCATCGGGAGAAACACGAAAGACTTAAGCAATATTTTCACACGTCAAGAATCCGCTAGGGCACTGCAGGGTGAAAGTTTTCATCTCAACATCATGAGACTTAAGTCTGATGTCCTGGCGGGGCACACGTCAGAGTGAAGCAGTCAATAAACTAATTATGATGCAGTCAATAAATTTATTCATGCGCGTAGTGAATCGATGCATGTAAATTATTATGTGATCGAACAAGGTTGTAGCACAGCTGCTAATCCAGTCCCACTTTGTCCCGGGATTAGTAAGAATTTGTGCAGATTAGCGCAGGTCCGCGCAGTCATTGAAACTGCTCAATAATTCAGCAATTATTTCGGCCTTGGAACTGACGCTAGGGCGTGAAAGTTGATTTCGCGGGTGTTTCCTCACGCTAGGCTGATGAGAGGCCTGCAGTTCGTAAAACTCTATCGTGCCTGACTACAAAGACAGTTTTTGCGAAGGGTTCGTGCGCCGCAGTAAAATTCCTGTAAATTCAACGCATATGAAAAACAATTTAAGCTTTAAGTTTTAACTAATATCCAGCAGAACGGCTGATAAAATAGCCCAATAACGTCAAAAGATGGGTATGCGAACATACAACACAGCACCTGGAGGTAAAAAAGCTTGACTGTGACACCTTCGTCAGGCTTCCGTCACTCGATCTGACCGCATCGTGACTCATTTGGGTGAACTCGTGTTTTGGGCACGTACGTGACCGTACGTTGGGGACTGAGCCCTCCACCCAGGGGACTGAGCCCTCTTCATTGGGGACTAAGCCCTTCACCTTGGGGACTGAGCTCTCCACAATAAAAATGCATTTTGAAGAAAGATACGAGAGCTGAAACTCACGACCTAAGTGACTCCTAGTACGAATGGGTTTTTAAAATTCTAGCCGATAATTTTCAGTGACAATATCTACCAAATGAGTTCAGATACCAGCACATGAGTTGCTACAGAATATAGACTAACGCACAGCCGCACTGACTGCAAGACTCTACTGGAGAGTGATAATCTTGTCTATCGAAGTTGTAAAATATTTGAGACGGTGTTGCTGTCTCTCTGCTGCTAATGAAAATAGAAAAGTTCTCTTGCTGTCTTTCTGAGTTTTTGAGGTACGTTACACACGGCGTGTATTAAAATATGTAAGAAAATATGTAATCAATAAAAGCAAACGATACATAGGCTCGACCGAACAATTTCCCATGAATAACATAGGTGACTAAAGGAGCCGTCATCCTCCGCCTGCATCACTGCTCCACCTGCACATATGTCAGCCGTCATGGCGGCGGCCCTCTTCTTTGTGACTGCTCAATTTAAACGAAGGCCTCAATCAATCTAGCATTAATGCTGTGTGACGTCATGCTGATATAATTACTGTCGCACTGAAAATACAAAGGGCAGCCCAAGCATGCGAAAGCTTAACTGGGGAGAAAATCGATTCACAAGAAAGAAATTATCGTCACAAATATTACTACACTAATCCTGCATTATATTCTGCTGAAGAAATGAAACTCCCTGGCTATGATTGTTGTTATTCAACATATAGTCATATGAAGCAGGCGGCAGGGGTTACTGATGTAGTCTTTCTAACCGACAGCTACTATTCTCCATCATTAAATCGTCATAAAATAATTAACTAGTCAAAAATAATTAATAATATGACTTCACTTGAGGCTCCAGTGAAGGCCTACACACGTATATTGAGATGGCAAACTTACAAATTTTTTCTTAAAACTGGTTCGGTTTTCAGTTTGAGGTGATGACAATTTGTTCATAAAAATAAGTTTAAACGAAAAATATTTCCACCTTTTTTTCGTGTGTCTTCTATTCCTTTTCATAATTTTTGAAATCGATTATATTTATTAAAAGGCTAAAAGTAGCCTTTATGTTCCCCTGAAAATGGATAGGCTTTTCTCGATTTCACAGCGCGATGTCAGGGTGCAGCTTAAATCTTTTTTCAGCACCTCCGGGTAATGTAATTAAAGATAGCCGTCCTGAAAATATTAAACTTGTATATTCTAGAGTGTTGAGCTTCCTAATTCAAGAGTAACCTATACTTATATGTCTCTATAATATCTTCAATTGGACGATTATCGTTTAATTTAATTTGTCGCGCATGAATTCTAGGCATGGAGTGTAGTCAGCTTAGAACAAAAGAAGTGAATTTGTCAAAGTTGCGCGACGTCGCTCGCGATGAACAGTGGAGTGCATTTCGGTTACGTAAATCTTCTCCAAGAATAGTGGAGGAAGGAAAGTCGTAAAAATCTTTAATTATAGTTAGCACTCTTACCGTTATTTTCAGAGCGTACATGCATTGAATATTGCAACAGGGCAGGCTAGATTCTTGAAAAATATGGCTTCTTATTCAGGATTTATTTTACCAGAAACGTGACCTCTGCGTGCGATTTGGAACAATTTAGTTTACGTGTTGAAGATCTGCGAACCACTTAAGAGGTGGAATCTCCTTGGACTAATTTTTTTAGATTTATTGTATTTTGTCTTGCATTAAGTGCTTCCACAGGATTTTGCAATAATGAGCAGTTTCAATTCCGTGTAGGATTTTTTCTTGACGAGAACTTCCTATGTTTTAGGCACGATGAGCATGTATTGTAGATCATTGATGAGAATTCACTTCATTGTCTTTCTGACATTTTGAACATTTATAGCCCCGGCCATTTACGGTAAGTGAGTAGGACTTTGAGTGACAAAGATTGAAGCTACAGCCTTTGGGAAAGGAGGCAATGATAAATCACTTAATTCTTCCAGCTGCTGGTCTATTCTCTCATTGCTTTGCGAGAATGCGCTGGGACTCGGAGCGGGATCTGTCAAAAACGGACTCAAAATAAAGGCACAAAAGCGCGATGCTCAACTGTGCAATCGACGGTGTTTTGACGCGGCTCAAGCTGGAGGGACCTTCATCGGACACGTTGCGCTGATGATTTGGAAATTGTTTTTTTACGATCCTATAAATATTCTATTATGGTCGATAGTAAAAAATGAAACCTGAACTGCGCGAGAGTCACAAAAATGCACAACTCTTATTTCTGGGCTATTCGATCTACAATACAGCAACATAATAGTGATTCACAGAAGTGGATAACGGTAAATTTTGCTTTTAGATAAATTATTTCAACAACGGTTGCTGCCAAAAATAAGTGCATTGTGGTAGACCCTTAATTGCACGTACAATTAATGAAAAACTTTGGAAATCATCAGAAACTTTAAAACACTTGGGTGAATAGAATTTTCTTGCCTTGATTCTCCCGGAGAGAATCTAGTAGTCGCGATCTGCGAGCTAGAAAAGTCTAGTACACTTCCAGTACATCTTGCGTCCAATACTTCAGCTATAATTATTCAACTTCAAGTAAAGAAACCCTCAGCCATTCCATCAGCAAGGTATTCTTTTCCTCTTTCTAGGACAACGGTAGACTTCGAACGTGCTTCACCATCACGCAAGACCCGTAAATATTTGATCCAGTATAAAGATCCTGATATTCCAAGCGTACTTTGCGTTTTTCACCATACTAATTACAGCACTTTTTTGTTTTAGAAAACGGGCACAATCTAAGAAATAGTCTCGAAAAAGACATGGACCGGATCACTAGAGTTACCCAGGTAATCATCGCAGGGGGATTTACCACTCACGGCGGCGATTGGGAAATCCAACTCCACGATTAGCTGTCCGTATCATCTGGCACTCTGTGATTCAATTGAAGAACAATACAGTCGGGATTGATAGTTTTTCTCCGGCAATCAAGATGCCAGCACAAAGAGCAGCGAAAGAAGAAGAAAAAGGGAAGGATATTACTTGCTCTCATTGATCCAAGGGAACTTCCTCGGGAGCTCCATGCAGTCTTGCCTTCTATCAACAATTGTACGTGGAAGGAAAGATCTCCAGACGTCAGCTCTACCAGAATCTTGGACTGATAAAGCTCACAGAGAAAATTTAATATCGAGGCTGGGTTTTTTAGGTACTGATTATGTTTTACAGTTGCGTTATGGCGAAATTGCCTCTTGTTGTTATTTTACCCCAATATATAATGTTCGCTGCTTCTCCTACAATGCGTGGCTTCTTTATGCTGTTATTTCAATGGGTGAAAATTTTTTCATGCTTCGTGACCGTCAGCAATGAAGCAGCTTTCAAAACAACAGAGTTCACTTGTTTTCCAAACAGAAGTTCTGGCACATCAAACTCACACATCCCATATTATTTAAAAACGTATTCATATCTTATATTGATACGCGACATACTAAAAAATATGTGCTATAATTTTCGTCAAAATTCGCTCTGAACAGTGAAAAATATGAGCGTATTTGCCTGGCCTGGGTAGATTTACTTTCAACCTTGAACGAGCAGAAGCCCGAGACAATTCTGACAAGTATTTAAATTATAATTTTTTATGAACTGTTTTTACGTGGATAGAAAAACTGAATTTGTTTCTGGAAACTTTGGCAAGTTATGAAGCTTAGGAAAATGTTAAACTTTTCTTTAAAGAGTATTATAGTTTCGTCGATCCTGTAAGCTCCGCATCGGAAGTAGAATGAAAATTATTTTTAAAGAAATCAGTAGCAAATAATTCTGTCACTGTTTTCCTAGATCATATCTTTCAACATTTTAAGATGGACCTTTGTTTGTAATTTAAAGTATCTTAATTTTATTGGTATAGCGTGAAATAACTGATATGTTCTTCCTACATTACCTGGGGAAATAATATATTTCGAAAAATCCTGAAAAGAAGATGTCATTCTTTTTACCGTTAAGACGACGACGAAATGTGTACCACGTTCCACCATCGGAACCGTCATCATCAAACACTCACACTTCTAACCCTTACAAGCACAGCATTCTAACGGCTTTGGTCAACGAAGGTGCGTCTTTGAACGAGTTTTAGTCGACGTTGTGACGATGACTCATCGTATCTCGTCGAGCATCTATACGTTCGAAAACACAAATAAACACCACATGCCAAATACGATAACGAGCCTACGACAACGTACTCAATTATGGACTATATTTTGCCAAAACAACTCATATTCGTGCGATATTTAATATACCTAAAAGTCAAGAAATATTCTCCCACTCACCTTCAACAAGGATATGTCTTTGTTCTTGCGCACTTGTACAAGTCATGCGTCTTTCCTAACTTATAAGACCTGCCCGCTCTCAACCCTCAGTTTCCCACCCTCAGCAGCGTGCACCTGAGGGTAGATGTCGTTCATCAAGCCGCCGGCGCATAGGCGCAGGCGGCATCTCGTAATCATCATTCACTCTCTAATTTCTACGCCAAATCACAAGATAAAAACGACCTCCACGACACGTTACATGAAGAGGTGGAACTCTAATACCTGTGAATCCTCGTCGCAGGAATGTGTGAAACAGAAACACATTGAGCAGCGTTCACGCAAGCTCCAGACACAGTGCTGAGACCCCGCGAGAGGTTGCAGACGTTCAGCTTGTTTCCTAAACCACGTGTCCACAATCTAAGAGCAATCTAAGAGCCACGACATCCTAAATCCACCTATGCAACCACCACCGGAATCCATCATGGACTGACACGCTCAGTACCTTAAACAATTTTGTTCGTTTTCATGTATTTAGACAACCAGGTAACATGTAGATTTTATTTCCTTTTATAGTATTATCGTTTCGGCAGCGAGCCCCGTTAGAGCCTGTATCTCGTGTTCATCAACAATGGCGCATTCTGATAGGATGTGCAATATGTAAGTTATAGGAACTTTAGGGCATTAAAACGTCTTTGTCATATCATGTGTCATAATTGATTGATTAGAAATCTTCTTTTATATTGCTTAAATAATGCGATGGATATGTTTTGATTCATAGTAATTTAGGAATTCTCTAATTAAGTATACTTTTTGACTTTCCCATGCTTCACTCTTCGTGAAAAATTTTATGGAGCAGAAAAGCCCTCCTCAACGAAACCATTTGCAAACGGGAATCATCCTCAATATAATAACGTTATAACTCAATGAAATTGATCAAAATAAAATATCGCTCAAGTGCCTTCAATTCGCTCGAGCCTCTAATTAATGTGCATGCTACTACTCTTTGATAGTCAATCGACGGATAAAAATTTATTCCTATGCCGCTGAAAATTACGGCATTCCTAAAATACATAATCTAAACAGAAAAAAAACATACCAACACAACAGAACCCATAATTCCCCTCGTCTTCCAAGAATATTATAGGATTTCTTAAAGTAATACTGTTACTGCGTTCGATTTATCCATTTCCAATTGGGTAAAGAAACATCGAGCTGATCAGTTTCCCCCACCGTTTACAACACCTGTTAATTGGATTGACAATCTTAAATCCCTCGAGATCCTTGCTTCAAACTGTAGAACAAGACAGCCAAAGCTGATGAACAAGCGTCGTTTGCCGTCAACACAGCTGGTGCTCACGTCGCTCGTTCACAGTTGCAGCCCGACCACGGCGGTCAAATGAACATAAGTAGTAATAAGTAGTAGTATTGATTTGAACATAAACTTCACGTGCTAATCATTATGCAAACGACGAGGTCGCGCTTCTCGTTTAAGCGGAGAACGCCAGTGCTTACTGTAGACTGAATGCTAGTTAGAATTCATCAATATCGGATACAAAGCTATGTAAAACAAAAACTCATTTTATATCTCAAATTTTCTTTCTTTTACAGTCAAGTTCTTGCTCCCGTAAATTTATTGCACCATTATGCGGTACAACTCTTTATGTTGTACAACTTTTGCAAAACAAGTTTTTGAACCATGTACCATATCTTCTTCGTTCTGTTCCTGAGTTTTACACACTTATTTTTACGCTTTGTTTGCTGTAGGTATGCCAAAGATATTGATATAATGTGAAATTTTGAAAATAAATTTTACAATCCAAAATTAATCAGAATTCCCCCAACAACTGTATGACTTGCAGCGCTGATTTTCTTTGCATTTTTAATTTCTCTCAGACCTATCAACCACCTTCACTGTTCTCAACTTCCATGCAATATGTCATTTTCTCGATCACTTGTAGTTCCACTCTTGGCCTAGCAACACATGTAAAAGCTGGGCGCGCAGAACAGGAAGGGTCCGTGGATGCCCGCCACGGGCCAATTTATCGTAAGGACGGCCAATTGGTCATAAAGCCCTCAATAAAAGATGGCCACCCCAACGAAAACGATACACGACCCTTGGATTATCGTTCTTGTGACCATAAACTCGCTTATTATACGAAGACTCCTAGACGCTATGGCACATTGAGGTATTTCCGTCTGCCGTGTCTTAGTAGAAAAAGAACCATGGGCCTTCAATATTTCTTAGTTGCAAACATGTATGAAACTTGAAATGAAGAATTATGGGGTGTTGTTAGGTCGCCAAGAAATTTCTGGAGAACTGGAGTTTTTCACCGATGTCTATATTACAATAATATTTTAGTAAAAAAATATTTCCCACTCGAACCAATCCTGTTGTTATTTCTTTCTAACTTAAAAAGTTACATCTCTTTTTGTAGCTGTTTTAAACAAACTGTCTGCCCTAAAACTCCATGCAGTGTCCCGATCGGCCCGATCTCGAGCTAGTTTTTGCACAGCGCTGCAAGCCGTCGTCCGATGTGATGAATTAAACATGATCACAAAGTGCGGTCAGTATCTATTTGTTCGCTGTCGCGCTCAGTCATTGCGTCTTCCACGTCTAAAATAAATTTTATTCCCTGCAAAGCTGAACCCAAAGTAGTACATGTCGCATTCAATATGAAGCAGCTGCTTTTTAAGGTTGAGTCACCTTTTTGTGACATTTGTTACACTTAAGTAAGCGTGTTACACTTATGGAAGATCTCTGCTCCTTAAGTGAGTTGCAAAAAAGTGAAAACCATACATGTTATCTCGTGTCAACTTAATTCTTTGCAACAATGTCAATTAAGCTCTATGTTTACTTATCAGTGTAACAAAATGAAAATAAAATGAATGACACGCTGAGGCCCCTCTTAGCAGCTCATAATTGATCATTTCGAGCGATCGCTTAGTCTAAAGTTCAAAATTGATCTCAGGATTTAATTTGGAACGTTGTAAGTTTTAGCCAGATATAGTCATAAATTGAGCTTAAACTCAGCATTATTACTTATTTTAAGGTAGAGCTTTACGTATTATCGATACGATTCCTCAATCAATTATTGGTCAGGATAGTCCATTCTAAAGACATCGTAAAATTATGTGAGATTCGTAAATAAGTTCCCAATGAAATATATGAACTCGTAGGTCACGTGTTCCTGATTACTGGATGAACCTGAGGCGTAGTTTATTCAGCTGTTGCGAAGCAGTGCAGGTCTACATATATGAACGCCAGTGCACCAATCGTGTCAATTTGCTTAGTTAGATCTTGCCTCGTGTAGAAAGTTAGCTTTCGGTTGTCGTCTTCGCTTGATATAAACCAAAGATACGTAAGAATAGCTATTTAATCCGGAATACAGACAGGATTTCGGGCATGCAAGTCCGAAATCAAAGGTATTCTTTGAAATGGAAACGTGAACCACAACCTGTGAAAGCAAAGTTACCCAGTACAAGAAAGGCAGGCACCGTACTAGCGCATGATCACAGTGGAAAAAATCTTGCCTTAGTGGAATCTCCATTCAATCAAAGGCCGCACGCGTGCTCGGGTTCATCAATATTGGGCTCCTGGATTGTGTTGGCTTAGTATCGGACTGGCGAGCATTTTTGCACTCATTTGGATGGTGATTGATTGCTGGAACTCCAACGAACTTCCGGTAGAAACAAAAGAAAAGTGTCATAAATAAGACCTTTGATAATCGAAAGATAATATTTATAGCCCGTGTTTTTCATTACCAGCGCAGTTAATGAGGAATTCTCATTAAACTTTCAATTTGTCTAGTCATGGAATTCTCGTCATTGTTTTGCGTTCAGAGAGAAGATCGCTCAAAAGCTTAAGCTCATTGCTGTTAGGTATTAATCGAACTGACTAACCATGGGAATGCGCTCTCTACTTTCGCCGTGCAATAAGGGAAAGAATTAGTTTCTCAGCACTCCTAGCAATCAGTTAAATTTTCCAACAGCGCTATTTCTATCGGTAACGAAATATCACGAAATTTTGTTTAGATAATATTCACGCATCCTATTCCAGTAATTTAATGATTATGATCTTACTGAACGATTTAGACGAGCTACAGCAACTGCTTATAGATTTTGCAATCGGTTGCGACTTAGAATCTGTTGAAAAACTTTACCGGCATGCGTTTCTCCTCCACTTTGCACGGGAAATGTCGAAAAAAATTCGAGGGATATAAAATTGCAAAGAGCGAGCGATGCAAGTAGAAAATCGTTGTCGTGATGTTGTCATTCATTTGTTTTGCGATTTGCAGAAGTTGGAAAATCGAAGCCAACAAAGATCCCTCGAAGGACGTACATATGTGAGATAGAGTCGAAAAATATGATAGCTTACCCATTTTTACTCTTAAAATTGGAATCTGGAGCGAGACGAAAAGGCTTTAAAAATGAGCCAATATCCCACCAATCTAACTTTTTCGTTGAAGCATCAATAACTATCTACAATTTTACCCAAACAAGTTTATTTACCAATTATTTTATGAATTTATCGATTGCCAGCGGAAAGTTAGACCGGGATGTTAGCAAGGAGAGAGAGCGTAGACAGCTGTGTCACTGAACTCATAGAATGTGCACGACCGAAGCCAAAGGAGGTTGGGAGTAATGAAATCTTTGGCTTAGCCTTTGTAGACCCCTCAGGAGGCATGTGATAGGCCATGGGCAATAGGGGTACGTTAGTTAGGTTTCTCTATCCTATGCTATGGGGACTAGCGCCCCCTGGGGAGCACTGTTAGGCTACCTCAGCTTTAGATAGGCCTTCGGGACTTCTATTTTCCGTGTCCACTTTGCCTCTTTCCGTTTTCATTCCTTTTTCGCTATTTCTTATTTGTCTTTTCTTCCTCTTCCTTCTTAACTTGCTGTTTCTACGCGAAGGGGATCTTGTGTGGAAACACACCTTGTGCATAGATTCCTCGTTCTCCTTCGTCCATACTAAATGGTCCCTACTCTTTCGGTGCGAGATAGTCTGAGTTTCTGAAGCGCTGCTATCACAACTACTACTACTACTACTACTGCAAGCCTTTGTGGCTCACCTATGGAACCCCAGCTTCAATCTGAGGTATTTTTACAGGTTAAAGCAATACATCTGCTAGCACAACAGCTTGAGGACTCGCCTCCGATAGTGCAAGGAAGAGAGTTGAGGCAAAAGTCACGTGGGTTGTATTGATGGTCCATATCGTCTTCGGCCAGCCATCCGATATCGAGGGAAAGGGCCAGTCTATATGAAATATTTTCTCACTGTGGGGTCGAAACCTAAAATTATGTTTGATGATCTAGCTATATATATTCAAATTGCCTGGTCGAGTTCGTAGAAATTATGCCAGTCGTGTGTTACGACAGGAAAAATATAATTCCTGTATGCATTTAATATGTTTGAAATATGTTCTGGGTGTGAATTCGATTCATTATTGACGAGTTTTGTTATGGATTTAGCTTTGGCAAACAAGGCCTACGATGTGCACTTTATACAATATGTACTGCTGTAGTTGTGTGAGACGCTTGTGCTGTGTTATACGCTTTACGGTATTACCTACAACGTTGTTTTCTAATTTTAACCTAACGTATTAATTATGATACTTTTACGCAGTTGAAAAGTGGAAACCGGAATACCTATTCACAAAATACAACATGTGCAAGAATTTCTGACCATACAGACAAACCTGCTCCATATCGAGAATCGTAATTTGTAACTTAAAAGATATGATTCTTTTGACAAACCGGAGCCTGCCTTCGCTCGGCCGGTCGTTGGCCTGTCGCTCGCCCTCATGTAGGTCGCTTGACCACGCCGTGCCGTCGAGGCTGCCGGCGCTCGTCGCTTTAAAGTATTCAAATCGAATAGGAGAATCGCATTTCACGCCTTGCAGTTTCCCGTGCTCAAGATTTCTATCTCCGTGCGACAGATTATTCGGTAAAATGATGTTTTAAAGGCGCCCATTGGTCTCGTCTTCAGTTTAATGGAAAATATTTTTCATTATTTGCAATTAGGTATATTTTCTTGATCGAAAAACATTCTTCTTTACGAGTATGCTAAATTTAGTATATGCACCCTAACAAAAATGAAGGGATTTAACATAATTTATTCCTGAAATTGATTAATGTTTTAGGGAAGCTGCTCTTCGTCGCGTCCTTTAAAATCTACTACTCATTAACACGCTATCATATATTAACGAAAATACTGTCATGCAGTATTCTTTTAAAGGAGAGAGTTAGCTTCGTTTAGATTCCATTAAGAGGTTAAGCATTAACATTAATTTTGATCAATGCTTATGCTTTACGCTGTTCAGCATCTATCAAGGACACTGCCTCATGTCAGTGCTGCTCGCAGTAATGTTCTTTACGTTGGCTCGTGAAAAGGGTTACAGACAAAATATATCTAAGTATTTATTGACTAGGAGAATAGTGGTCATGAAGGTTCCATTTTCGTCTAGTATCAGGATTTAAGTAAGACAATTTTTTTAAAAATTCGCCTAAGCTTTCGGTGTGAATTTGGTCCAACCGTCATCAGGGGCCGAAGTGGATTTTTGGCGACCATACCTGGTTACAGCGGGTATCTCGGCTCCGGAACATCAATTTAACAGGAAATCTTGAACTGAAAACCGGAACAAAGGGAAGTGCGGTCGATGTTCTGTAGCCTAGGTACCCGTTATAACCATGTATTGTCGTCAAAAATACACTTCGCCTCCTGATAGCTTTGGGAGAAAATCTACACCGAAACCTTGGTTTAATTTGGAAAAAACATGTTTTGTTCAAGCCTACTACTGAACGAAAATATGTATTTATAAATGCACGATGGCTATTATTATAATGGTAGGGATTTTAAAAGTCTTTTACACATAACTAGCTTTAATATTAGTGCCTTCGTGTACCTTAGAAATTAGTGCGGTTGATCTAGTTTAATTGCAGTAAAGAATTAACTTGTTTGTGTTTTCAAACAATCCGTGATATTATTGCTCCTCTATCACTTAGAATCAAATTTCAGGTTTTGAATTTCCCAAAGTTATTAAACGCTTTTATTTCTTCAAATAAAAAAACTTAAAATTCAATTTTTTGCCATTTTGAGCAAAAAATCAAAGAACAGAATTAAAATTACCTTCGACTTGAAACTAAAGGAATTCATGCAACTTCGCCTTGCACGAAAATGTCTTAAAACTTCTTTCATTTTGATGCTGAGTGGCTAATTACCAGCCTCATCAGTAAACGGGAGCCCACGATGCTCGTGGACATCAGAGTGCAATTTTTGAAATCTAAACTGACTAAAATTATGCAGAACAGTGGTTAGCTGAGCGCGTGTAGATGATGAATTCCAGATCCGTGTTTGACAGTAAAGCCTCTAAATATTCAACACTTTTTATGCACACTCTTCTGTTTTTTCGTCTCGCGTGAATGTGGCACTCCAAAGAGAAGTTTTTATCGACGGTTCAAAGAGACCTAGTACCGTTCACTGGGGACCGACACGCACGCGCCTCGTTGTGCCCCGCGCGCTGTTCAAGGGAAAACCAGCCTTCAATGACCAAGAACATATTCAAGAATGACCGTACTATGTGAAGAAGAATGCAGTCTTGTTATCTTTTGTAAAATTACTTTGCTACTAAGGCGGAAATTCGAAAAGTTCATCAGCTGAACTTGTAAATGGATCAGCTGAGCCAGGGTCGGCAAACTTTTTTACCCGTCTATTTCATCATAGGATATTTGTATTTACATCGACCCCCTCCATGCACACACACTTACAAATATGTGAAAAAGATATTAAACCAATATTGGCATCTTGATCACCAAAAATACAGAGAAATGCTATAAGCCAAACGACTCTTTATGTTGTACCCTGTACAATGTCCGAAGATATATGTATATTAAGAGAAAGAGGCAGTCTTTACTGATATAAAGTAAAAAAGGAAAATAATAGAAGTTTACCTACCTTTATAGAATATTGACTGTTTCGAAATCTAACAACACTTATCGTTGAAAAACTGATATGAACTTAATTATATCAAACAAATGTGCTACTTAACAATAATATTAACTGCCATGGAAATAAGCAACATTCTTTTTATCAAAACAGAATAATGAAAAGTACATTAACTTATTAATGAGCAGCAAGGCTATTGATATTTGGTTTAAAATTGGTAAGCTTTAACCGAAAATCACCCGCGGTTTTCCAAGTTTAGTCGATTTCTCTGCTTTGTTAGAATCGCATTCGCATGGCTAAAACCATCTTCAGCCATATATGAAGTTAGGAATGCAAGCAATAAAGCTTCTGCTCTTGCTTTGAGCTTGGGATATTTAACGGCAGTACTGACATGGGTCTAATATTCGGTAAGGGTTTTACGTTCAAACAACGCTTTAGCTTCCAGATCTATGCACATTTCGAAAAATTTATCTAAGTCAGATTCATTAATTGCATTGTCTGTTTTCATATCAAATGGAGTGACAAGCCATTCGGGAACGAGAAAATTTTACAAATCTTGGAAACGTGTTTTGAAGTATTTTCTTAATTTATTCAGATGTTCAACATATATCTCCAAGTCCCTATCTATAAAGCTCTCAGACTCTTTCAGCATTCGCAAGTTGAACATTATTTGAAATTTTTACGTGCCAGTGAACATTTAAATAGCTCAATTTTAGCTTGAAAGCCCATGATAATTGTTCGAGCTTCAATGATTGTTACATTTNCCAAGAGTTTACACGAGCTGAAAACTTCACGTTTAACATGCACTGGTTTAGAGAGGACTGATAGGTTTGTGTTTTTTTTACTTTCTTAATCGTTTTTCCCTCACACTTTGAGAGAACAAGCGCACCGTTCGGCAGGTACGTCTACCCTACGCCACAGCACAAGTAGACTTTTCCTCTGTAATGACCTACCTTGAAGACGTTTTTGTACTTCGTTAAATTTTGAATAGAAATTTGCCAAATAAAACGAATGGCCCTTGCACCGTTTTAATTCGCCACATAATGATGAATCTATATTTCTTAAAAATTCTTCTCTCAAATCATATAATTTAACAATACTCTACAAACTATCGTCTCATGATAACCACCTCACTTTAGAGTGCAGAAGTAACTGGTTGAAAGTTTCATCATTTTCTTCACATAGTTTTGCAAATNTCTGATGCACACTTTCAAAGCTTCATGCAGTCTACCACTCAGTTTGTTTGCTACAAGATGCTGTCTGCGTAAAACATAGTGAACAGCATATACAGTAGGAACCTTTTCCTTAAGAATCACAGAAAAACCTCTGTAACGACCTACTATAGCTGGTGCGCCGTTGGTTGAAACCGCACTAATATTACCGAACAGAATTTTGTGTTTGTTCAAATATACTTCCAAGCATAAAAAAATCGTTTTACCTTTTGAAACAGTTTCAAAGATAATCAGCAAAGAGAAACTCGTCGACAGTATTATTCAGAGTTGGGGTATAAAACCACACATAAGCCATGGGGATATGTGAACTTCCAAAAGTTGATTCGTCAAGTTGAATAGCAGCAAATTTAGAATGTTAGAGTTCTGAGGTTACAGTTTGCTCAACATCAAAAAGCCATTTCCTCAATGTGCAGAAGCAGAGATCTTGCACTTAACGATATGAATTTTAGAACTTGCTTAGAGTCTTTCTTCATAACATTTTCCATTTCATCTTTCATAGCAGGGAATATGATCTCTCCGCCAATAGGGTACGGTTTACCCTTCTTTGCTATATTAAGAGAAATGCTGTATGATGCCTTCAGACCTCCTTCACTATCAGCGCTATTAGATGATTTTAAAAAAATGCATTCAAGTTTGGTTGAGCTTTTAATTTTTTCTTTCGGTGCTTTGAAATAATCTAGACTTTTGTTTTTTTATCAGAATGGATCCTTTCTGAATGGTTTTTCATTTTAGCTTGTTTCATAGCATCATTGCCAAAGTTTTTTCACACAACAAACACATGGGCAGAGTTTCGTCAGCAAGCGATGGTACAAAGCCCAATTTCAAATACTCCGGAGAGCTTTTGCCCACATTTTTTCTTAGCATTGCTATTGGGCATTATGAGTATTGGAAATAACTCTTTATGCAAAAAATAGTGCAAGTTTTAACCACAATAACACAAGCAGCAAGAGACGGGCACAGACAAAATGAAAGATGGCGGGCAACTAAGAGCAGATAATCTTGTACGCCCCCGCAAACAAGACTGAGGCTGTTTCGAACGTGTTACGAGCTCGTTCGAATTCGTACTACGACAAAGTCTACGACCAAAGGAGGATATGAGCTATTATATCGAATCGACCCAGTAAGTGCCGAAAACAATAAAATGTAATATCGTTAATAATTACTAAAAATTGGTACAAGTAAGTATCCTGTAAGAAGTATCGCGTGGAAAGAGCGGGAGTGTACTTGGTTCTCTGTACTGTGCATGTTTTGTGTATGATTCGTCTGCACACGCCTGACATACATGCTGCGCTAGAGGTAAGGCTTTTAGTAGCTGTCACTAGCGCACGCTGTCTCGACTGCGGTTACTGCATTATAAGTAATTGCTCACTCTTAATATTTAATTTGATTCGCAGCATTTTTGTACTGATATTTTTCCGTTATTATTTTGAAGATTGAAATTTGACCAAATTTCAAATTTTATACAAAAAATGTATTTGTATCCAAGGTCTCGAAAAATCTAATTCTTTGTATTTCCTTTAATCGACCTTCTGACCCCCAAAAATTTATCGACCCCTTGAGATCTGTCCTCGACCACCAGGGGTCGATACCAACCACTTTACCGACCCCTGCTATATAGAACCAAAGATGACGCATTATGTTTCGCTTGCGTTGAGTTTGAGGCCATTTTAGTCCCACCATGATTTTAAATTGCTTAGAAGATTTTCAGCGATTGCCTTTGTTTCTTGTAGCTTGGGTTGAGTACTTGTTATTGCGATTTGAACGTTGTCAGCATA
>VOMN01114196.1:0-26245 GCA_014899125.1 Orchestia grillus | reverse complement strand
TGTCCGATGGTGGTACCGCTGTCCGATGGTGGTACCGCTGTACGATGGTGGTACCGCTGTCCGATGGTGGTACCGCTGTACGATGGTGGTACCGCTGTACGATGGTGGTACCGCTGTACGATGGTGGTATCGCTGTCCGATGGTGGTACCGCTGTCCGATGATGGTATCGCTGTTCGATGACGTCTCGCCGCGATGGTGGTGACCGTGTGACGTTGGAGTTTTCCGCCTACTTATTCTGAACTTATTTTATGTTTGTACCACAAAGCGTGGTAATTCATGAGTAGTAATGTTATTAACAAATCACTAAGGAATCTTGTATGACTCCAATCGAGACGGGAAATTAGTCCAGTGGTAATTCAAGAGAAGCGCGCGTAGGTCGCAAGTCAATCAGAAATCTAGCACGAGTTTAGACAATGAATTCCGAATAATTTTGGTGTGCAGTAGAGCATAGTCTGTTATTCACCAGTAGCGAAAGTTAGGAATAAGTCGATTAGAAAACTGGTATGATTTGAAATGAGACCGTGAATTCTAAACTAATTTACTTACAGTGTTAATCACAAGGAGCAAATGTGATTTACATAATCAGTCCATTCAGAATTCAGTGCATTCGAAATCTGATGTGAGGTACAAAAAAGGTGCGCCCTAATTCACGAATAGGAATCGTTCAGTCACGAATCTGCTATGCTTTGATTTGAGATCGTGAATTAGTGATGCAGGGCACAAATACGCGAGTTGCTAACTGCAGTTTTAAAGAAATTCTCGATGATCAGAATTTTCACGAATTAAGGGCTTGAGAATTATGGTAATCTACAGTACTGGTGTCATATTTCCTCGCGGTAATCGTTTCAGAAACCGAAAAATTTCTTATTCAGATCAAATTTAGACTTTTTTAATCGGAGAATGAAGTGTACGGACTTATTCGTTCGGAAACTCTTTAATAATCTGAACTATTTTCATTCCCTTGTATGACTGACTAATAATCAATTTCAGGCGATAGTTTGCGCAAGAACTACAGCTTGTTTCAATAATTCCTCATAAGCGAAATAGAGCAGCGGCTAAGGTATAACAATTTGAAGCTTTTTTTTTAATATTTAGTATGAATTAAGGCGGAAAATTTTAGGAATAAATGCAAATTAAACCATTATTATGCTGTGAAAGTTGACGAAGCAAACCAAGTTGACCATAACTCATCAGACCATGATGTCCGGCGCGAATGTCATTTCCATAGTACTTGCATAGTACTTATTCGGCCGCACCAGAAACTACCATTAAATATTCACTGAGGAGTAAATTTTAACTGATTTTACGATTTTGGTAATCAATTGTTTACATCTATTATTTCGCCTATTAAACGTGCGTGAGTGAAGCCTCCATCTACATCAGTTAGTATGTACTGCTGTATTATATATCGTATACATCAGCAAGAGACTGAATCAGTTCATCATAATCGAGGATGATTAAAAATTTTGACAACTGTATCCCATGGAATGTAATTGATTCCCAACCATTGTGTTTTGCTAGCTAAGTATGAAAATTACGGTTGGATTATTTTGAGTTAGATCTTCTTGTAAGCTAATACTTTTAATTAGAACTTAACCTCTTCAATAGTCGTCATGCTAATCAAGGCTTTTTCACTCGTAAAATGTACAGATTCATATGATAAAAATCGAACAAATTGTTGCTAGGTTAGAGCAGGTAATCATCTATTCTGATTAGTTCTTCACCGCAACGAAAGTCGGTAGCAATATTGAACCTCTTGAGTTTATTACCTGATTTTTTTCTGGATTCTGTGAGTAGCCCTTTAATTATGACTCAAAATTCAATGATAGGGTTTCTACCATTGACAAAATTTTGGTAGACTGAATTAATGGGCTAAAGGGATGCCTTGAATAAGAAGGTCTCAACAAGAAATTTTAACAAGAAAATTGACACAGCAATGGAAAAACGAAAAAAATACAAAGGTTGCCACGTCGTGAATAAACACAGGACAATGTTGTAAAATATTTAACAAAAGGCTATATATTTTGGTAAGAAATCAGCACAGACTTATAAATATAATTATTAACTATCTTTTGCATAAGTCTTACACTAAACTTTCTTCGCGAATTGACCAAAATTTCGTTAAATTGATCAATGTTTAGAGCGAAGAGTTGCCATCTAGCGACAGGGTATATAAAGAGCGAGCTCTCGTCCGGGCTAGGTAGTTGTGTATGAAAGTGCGTTGAGGTGTGACAACTCTGGCAGAGCTCCGAGCTTTGAGACGAGACACCGCAGTCAGGAAGAGGGTGTTGAAAACCCTGCCTGGAGGTCAACGAGATTAGGAAAACAGTGATGTTGAATTTGCTTGTATTCGACCTGTGATTTCGAATGGACTGAATAAAAAAAGTCTTAGCTTCAAATTTTCCGTCGTGTTGAACTTTCCGTGAAAATTTCAAAAACTCGGAATTCGAAGGATTTATTGAATTCTCGTTACCTCAGATACATTTCCAAATTCCGTTCCTGAACTGACGAGGACAGCGTGCTGGTTTCCCCTAAAGACCCGTGCTTGTATTTTTGCAGTTGTAACTTTGCCACCGAAGTTAAAGTTATTTTAGTAGATACTTTGTAGGAAAGTTTCCGATAATGCTGCCTTTAAGCCCTACTTCAAGTGTGTGCACTACGACCGAGGTGGTTTTTGGATCCCAGCTCGTACAGGCAGACTCGCGAACGCCATACAGCGATGCTACTCAGGTGAGGTTGAATTACGTGGAACTGTGTTTCCAGTCATACTGTGTTTACAGTCATACTGTGTTTGCAGTCATGCTGTGTTTGCAGTCATGCTGTGTTTGCAGTCATGCTGTGTTTACAGTCATGCTGTGTTTACAGTCATGCTGTGTTTACAGTCATACTGTGCTTACAGTCATACTGTGATTACAGTCATACTGTGATTACAGTCATACTGTATTCACAGAAATACTGTGTTTACAGTCATACTGTGTTTACAGCCGTACTGTATTTACAGAAATACTGTGTTCGCTGCCATGTGTTTACGATCATACTGTGGTTGCAGTCATACTGTGTTTCTACGTGTGCTGCGTTTCCAAGTGCACTATCTTTACAGTGGCAATTTTCTCCCCAGTCGTGCCGTGTCTACAAGTCGCGCAGACAATCTGGCGCATTTCACATATGTTTGCGAACTGATCGCTAGCCATGATGAAGGAAAACGCGTAAATTAAAAAGTGCGTAGATCTCGTGTAAAAATTGATCATTTCGAATTTTTCTGGTGCGTAAAATTCTCAGAAGAGCCAATCATTTCACCAGATTGCCGAGTGTTCATTCTGCATCTTCGCTAATACTTGAGCTGTCGTGTTGGGAGACGTTACCACAACTTACACTTATTTCGTCGTCAGTAACTTCGCACAGAAGATCGTTTTGGAATAGCAAGTCATCAGACCTCACGCTCCGGGCCAACATGACTTATAGGCTTGAGGGTATTTTTGGTGGACATCGGCAGGCGAGCAATGCGAAGTCCGAGTTGCCCTATTGCGAACAGTATTATCATATTATACTGTTATTTTGTAGTGATGATTTTCGAATTTGAATGGCCAACTAAAATGCGTTGGTTATTTGAATGCGAATTTTATTAGCCAAGTGTGAATGTAGGTTTGGTAAAAAACGCATTTGGGTTATTGTGCGAACTTGTGTTAAATTTCATTTTCCTGTAGCCGAACGTTAGTGAGAAGTGAAGTGCAGTTTCTACTATGATTGCTTTTAGAAAGCGTAATAACGATATCCGAATTTTGAGAGAGGTGTATTACCGTATTCATGTAATTCAGTTGAAATTTAACAATTTTGTTTAAAACCGTTACGTCGGTGAAGTCGCTTATATAAAATTAATGTCATGAGTTTGAGAGATGCACCGAATTTTATTACAAGTGATTAAAATATGATATTAAAAATAAACTTTATCGACGATTGCGTCGAGGTTCGATGTGTCGTTTATTCCGTAATAAATATCATGAATATTACCATGATATGTTTCAGGAAGTTAATGTGCGAATCTCCACACCATACGAATTTTTGGTTCCGGCCCTGGCTAATATCGCCTAGGTAGGGTTGTACAAAGTGTGTAGGTGTGCACGAAAAGTGCCGTGTCAATGCTCATCGCACGTGCGTCGAATACTGGAGGTGTGTGAATTTCGTGACCCGTGGATCATTCGTAGTTAAAATGGTACTTTGGTAGCCGATTGACGTTAGTTTTGCAAGAGCACTCTTTCCCGTGCCATCGTCCTTGGTACAAGCAGTGTGAGGGAGTATTTATTGGAACACTCGTTGCTCTGTCAGAATTTTAATTTAATTTCTTCAGTCGGCCTTATTTGAGGATTTAATCTGGATTTGTAATTGAAGTTACTGAAGTTTACTTATAGCAAAAGAGTTGTTACTCCAGCTGTACGTGTGCGAGTTTTAATAAGATTGACGGCTTAGCTCAATTGCAATTCGAATTTTGAGTATGGATACTTACTCATCAAGATGAGTTGTAAAGCCACGATTGTTTGCCAAGCATCTTTCCTTTTCTAATTCTACACCAGGTTTTTCTTGAATCGATACACGTGTACAGTTATTGCGCATAATCGATGGAGGTCACTCATAGTGTGTTATCAATTTTTTCATCATCCCGAGCTCCTGTTCATTAATGCCTGGCTTTTCTAATGCTTCACTTCTCCTTTCCGACTGTCAGAAGCACCACTTCTGGGTAATTTTTCTGGAATCCAATTTTTTCTCGAGTGTACCTTGTGGCGCCCCGTAGCGCTGCTGGCCTACGAATAGCGCGAGACGAGATATGAAGTTGGTGGTCAATATGGCTTGTGAAGTCTGCCACGACCTCTGTAGTCACGTGGAATCGTTAAATCGAGAAGCTGAAGTGCGGTCGAGGTACACACTATTTAATCATTTTTTATTAACTTGGGTAGCGAGGTACTGATGCAGATACTTTATTGGCCGTACTAACCGCAAGCTACCGTACTAACCTGAGAGAGGCGGCGTTATGAGCAATACTTACACTCTTCTACTCCAGTCTGTATGAACTTTGAATCGGGGATTACTCGGCATAATGACATCGTGCAAATTTACCAGCTCTGTATGTTTTAAATTCCCATCAGTTATCCTTCTCATGTGGGTGCGGCCTTGCAGAAGCTGAAAAAACTCGTTCTGTTGTCACTAGATTGATTATTATCGCCGAAGTGCATGTATCTACATTTGCTAAGTGTGAATGTTCAAGAACTTGACGTAGGCGTTGTCGAGTTTAAAAAAGGTTAGGTTATTCAGATCTCGCTCTAGTGCTTTTATGCCTTTTTTTCCACTACATACTGTGGTAAAATCTACCCGTTTTTATTTACTATCTGGTTTTGAGTTATTCGTTAGTATATTTCTATTCTTTAATTTAATGAGCGCAAAAAATTCTGAGAACATATTTTTTTAAGGTTTGAAATAACGCAAATCAATGAAAATTCATTTTACACGCCTGGTGAAAATTTTAGCTGTTTCTTTTATACTGCACATGCATTTCTACCCAATTGCTTACTAATGTTGCATGATTTTATATTTCGCGCAGTCCGCAACTTTATGCTGTGATTTTGACCGATAACGAAATATTTTTAGTTGTGAATCTCCTTCATGTCCTCAGAATTTCTAAAGCTGGTTACGAACTCTTAACAAACGTGTTAAAAAACTCAGACTGAACGTGAGTGCTGGAAGAAAGAATTCCCTCATACCAAATGTTTTGTTGCAGAACTCTTATTCAACGCAAATTTGTTTTCCTTAAGTACGCAATGACTCCCAAATGCATTCCAATTTTCGAGTGCGATTTATATTGCCTAAATTAGTATTGATGTTCGAAACAATAAGCTTTTCCATTACCATTCTTTATTTTCCATAAGTAAGATTTTCAGAGACCATCGCGGTATTTTTCGAGTGTTAGTTTACCCTCTCAGGGCCTGTGAATTGCGTTGGTTGATCATTCTAAAAAATATATATAATGCACCATTTCAGTTTCAACGTGCGTTCATTTAGCAGATGTGTATTTATGCGAAATAGTTTCATACGTGTTCTAACACAAGCACCTGGGAACTTTACCATGTTAACCGTGTTCACAATGTCGACATTGACGGCTATAAATTTGCTTGCCAGCCATCGAGGATATTATGTTGGTGTTTTAAAAGTATTTACTTACCAAATAGGGATCCAAGAGCAAAAATAGGTGCTATGGAATCATTGCATTTTTACATCAATTACATTAGCTTCCGTATGATAATTCAAGCGGAATTATTAAGGCCAATTCTTTAAATTGTTGTTTCAGTAAGGTAAAATTTATTCTCTCCTATGTTATTCCCTTGGTTTGAAAACCGGTTTTCTTACCCGAGTAATCCAAATGAAAAATTTCACTGTTCTACCTCATGTTCTTTATTAATATATGATGTTAGTATGTGCATTGTTTATATTTTCATGACGATATAGGAAGAGACAAGAATATTCGATACGTGAAGTCTATATATTCTTTTCGACTGACGTTTAAGATGTTATTTTTCATGACAAATCATGTTGGAATATACCTACCTCACTCTACGGTAACGATTTCTATCTTTACTACTTTTCCTCTCGCTCAGAACATGAAGTATTTATGATTTTTGTATAATATGAGACAAAAGCTTTGACAGGATATATTGTAGCTATAGTTATCGCAATATCAAATTCAATGTTCGAGGTATTTCGTAGGGAAAAGTAAAAAATTACATTTTTTAAATCAACGAAATGAGCTTGGGGTCCGTCGATGCCAGGAACACATGCGCTATTCGTTCGTGATGGTCAAGATTTTAAGCATTGATATTTGATAGCGTGTGTCTGTTACAGGAAGACTTTTCTGTCAGGTGTATGATTTCACTTACTTTGTTAGGTATGTGATTTCACTTACATTGTTGCGCTACAATACAATGGTGTGGCACAGTAACTTCACGTCATAATAGTTGTTCTGCTTTGTGATTTGTTTCCAGGATCTATGTATTATTTTTATTTATTAATTCGTTTCCCCTTGAATGCGTAACAATACATTGAATTTATAATATTAAACTGCGGAATCAATGACTTTTAATTTTTTTTCACTCTTCACACCGTGAATCGTTTTTTCTGAAATAGGTTTCCCGCCCAAATTTAGTTTGAATTATGAATGGATCAAACGAGGATAATTGTCGTCGTTATTCAAAATCGGTGAATTGTAAAATAGAAGTAAATATTCATCCCATACAACGGTGGGGGTAGTGGTGGAGCGCATTTGAAACTTGCATGGCAAGCGTATCTTTATTACTTATTGTTTTATCTGAATTGTTAGTGTTGATGAACGGATTTGTACGAGAGTTGGTTCGGTGAATTCGAGTATTACCATTTGTACATGACTGGTGAATATTAGAGTGGATAATAATTAATGGTGTAATTTTTGATTGGTTTGTTATTTTAAGTCTAGTTTAATTCTCTTTTCCTGCAGCGAGTTCATCTGTTAGTAGAAAATAACGATTTTTCATCATCTCTGGTCAATGGTAATTAATTTTTGTGCTCTCTGATGAATACTTTAGAAAATTTATTTACTGCAAAATAATAGTGCATTATGAAAAAATACATATCGCTTTCAAAATTTAGCCTTATGCATATACTCTATACTGCAAATTTTAAATTTAAATTTCATCATTGTACTGAGCCCAAACCTTGCACCTTGGATAAACCATCTTCTTGTTTACTCAAGAATGGTTGCTGACCAAAGTGCGGAACGTTCCTCGTGAGTTTTTTTTACTTCAACTGTCACGATTGTCTGAAAAACACCGCGTGAAATCAAAGAAATACATTACGAAATTTTTCAGCACTAATTAAGGATTGCTGTTGGTAGGGAACCGTGCGGAAATTATGTCTCTACGTTCGTTATTGTTTTTTTTATCTATTTCCGAGCTTTCGTTGCTTTATTTTCACAGTTGAGCTCTATTCAATAATTGGCTAGTCATTGCGCGTAATTATTTAGCGTGTTTCAATGGCTACTGGCAAGTACTGAATAGAAACAATTTTCACGTGTTTTCTTGCTCGTTCTGATTGCCATCGACATGCAGTCGGGATTACTTTCTCCCCTGAATGGGTATTGTTTGCTGTAATTAATGAAATTTTGGCCTCGAATCCATTGAATTCGTTCGAGCGAGAGCCTTTGGTTCTGTTGCGCTCTCTTGGGGTCTCCATTGGTCTGATTCACTTCAAATTGAATCTTTTATTTTGAACTTAAACAAATACGTCGTACCCCATTGACCTGAATTATGAACTTGCAGGAGGCCGCAGAGGAAGAGCCGCAAGATCCTGAAACATTCGAACTCGCTCCACTTTTGATCCTATTTCTTGACTTGAGTTTAAGTTCAAACCACTAAAGCAATTGTTATGAAACTTGAACTTATTGCTCCGATCTATGAAGAATTTCGAATAAGAGAGAGTGCATGAACATAAGCAAGATGATTGATGCTGTGAGTGCCACTCATTTTCTTGTAAATGTGCCAATCCAGTAATCTTCATAGCGTTAATATTTGACAGTACTTTCAATAATTTTCCATTTGAACTGTTGCGTAATCGGTGCACGAGGCTGCTGATGAAAATTCTAAAATCGATTAGATTGTTATTACTTGCTCATAGGCGACTCGCTTGTGGTGACCTTGGTCCACCAGCTTGAATAGTCAACGAAGAATAAATTATGAAATTCAGATCCAGACATTCTGGTAGGTCTTCGCAGCATGGCGAAGTGGTGAGTGGCTCGAGGGTTGCAGAAAGTTTCATCTGTGAAGTGTCGAGAGGCGAAGCAGCTCATTATTTTTTTAAAAATCTCGTTTCAAATTCAGTCTCTTCGCTTGTGCAAACGCTCTCGTAGACCTGCGTTTTCAATTTCGAAGGAATTTCATGGGGGCAAGGAAAAATTTAAGATTTTCAGAAATTAGTAGTGTATGCCGTTTAACGATACTCACAAAATTAATCTCATTGCGCACTCATCGTGTGGCCCCTTAATTTTGTGTAAAAGTTCGATTCTGACTTTATCTCTTATTTCCCGAAGCAATTCCATTATCTTTCATTTTAATTCGAACTTTTCGTAAGGTCACCGGCATCCTAGTTGGCTGTGTCGAGAATCTCGAGGCTTAAGAGCTGTTTCTGGGATTCGTTTGGCCGAATGTATCTAGTATTTTGCTCGGAAATTGCCAGAGCTGTTCGGAATGTGCAATGAGTCATTGGCTTCGTGTGTCCGGGCCGAAGCCAAGTGTTCTTCTGTTGGAAGCTTCCGCCAAATCTCGAAACCCTTCGGTTTGGACCGAAGCCCTGATGGCTGGACACTGCCTGGCTCCCTTTTGGTCCTTTGTTGCACCGGTTTATTGAGTTGAATCCTGATTTGTTCCACTCTTGAATTTCTTTTCAGGTAACGCAAACACGTCCGTTCGCTTTATTTATTTGCTGGAACGATAGATGCTGGACTTGATTCTATGTCTTTGAAAACTTGCGTCGCTGTCGATGTTTGAAAAGAACTCGAAAATCAATCCAATCAGACTCTGAGAATTCTTTTAAAATGCCACCAAAAGTAAATTCAATGTACTAATTGTTCTACGTAAGATTTTACTGATGATTCTACTCGTCGCAGAGCAAAATTTTCTGATTTCGGCGACTCGCTCAATACCTAGCGTTATTCTTCCTTAAGTAACAGTTCCTAGGAATATGAACCCTGAGCTTCTGGTTCAAGGAAGTGTTTCAAGACAACCAAAATTCGACGTGCTTCTTTGGAATACGTATGACGGCTGTGAAATACTAATCATCACGAAGAAATATTAGCTATAAGTTTTTTCAAAAATGTTGGTGTATAATATATATATCCATGGTTTGTGTGTGAACCCCTAAGTTCGGGAAAAAAGGAGGAATAGCTAATTACAGATTTATTTCCTTCTAATTTAAGCTATGTTGTTTTCGTACCCGCTAGCACCAGCCCTGTCGTTTCTCTCGCTACTTGTTTCCTGGCATCTTTCTAAGAATACCAACAAGATTTCACGCCGCCGACAATTCATTTCCATTTAAGGAAATCGATACACATTTGCCGGAGACATTCTATTTCCATTCGGGATTTGCAATTTTATTCCTGGTTTAGGAACTGGTTTGGGAAGCATTAAAATACCTAGGCTCTACAGAGGCCGGCATTAAAGAAACAAAGTGAAGTCGGAGCTTTGCCAAACCGATATCGGAAACGAGAAGGAGCTTACCCAAATGAGTTCTTTGATTGAAATTTGAGGCTCTCTTTATCTCTCTATGTACTATCAGTACTATGATGTTATTCAATATGCCCGTTAGTTTCGAGCCCAATTTTCACCGAAGAATTAGTATTTCAAGAATTTTTTTTTCACCCAATTTCTTCGATACTGGTAGCATGTTTTCGTAAGTAATAATCCCGCTATTCAGCCGAGCTCAACTTCTCAAAACATGAAACGAATCTTTCGGGCTCCATTATAAGTATTGCGAGCTATCAAACATATCCGTTATTTTTTAAATTGGTTGATCGATTTGCGATGTAAGTTGTAGTATCCGTATATATTTTATTTTAGTACATCAGCTTTGATTTTACAGTTTTTTGCCTTATAAAATTAAACTACGTTTCCGTGACGTGGTTTCATTCAGCAATTTCCTGATCACTGATAGTTAAAGTTAGCGGTGGGAGCTTAGTCTTTCACTAACGTAACATTTTTCATTTAATGCTCGGGGTTGTCGTGTCAACTGGCAGTAAACTCTCGAGCTGACCTTAGGATTTTATTCGCTATAGATAGCATTCTTCACACTTTAAAGTCGGGCTATAGGTACTAGAGTTATTGTTCTTCAATGCAAGTGCACTTGTAACGGCAACACTCAAGTACGAAAAATTTCAACTCCGCTGGGAATTTCTCATACCTGCCTTATAATTTACAGGTTAGCGTAATGTTAAAACTTCGGTTGTTCCAGAAGGAAAGACTGTGTTGAAAGGTGGGAATGTCAGCCATTCTTTCATGTTTGCTCAGGCTCAGTCAGTGGTATTCTTAAATGCCAATCTATTGTACTAGTGGCGTTTTCGTCAGTGCAGAATACGGTTAAGTTGTAAAAAAAGTTTCAGTTCTTAGGAAAAGTTGATGTTACTTTTAAGGTATTTTACCTCGAGTATCAAACACAACTTATAGCAGGTTCACGAAGAGTTTATTGGGTCAGTTATTCTTCACATGAGAGCTATCGACGAGCTCGCTATTTTGATGTAAACATTTTGGCATCAATTACTCTTTAGCTTTGAAATCCTCTGGAACACCTCAGCCTCAGCTTAGCTTTCACATGCATCTCCAAATAGGAAACAAATTTGTAAATTATTTATTTGTCCCGAACTCGTAGGGCTGAGGTTCAAATCGTATGTCCTCAAGTCCAAAAATCCCCGAGATGTCAATAATACTCAACTTTCGAAGCTTCATGCCGATGGAACAAAATCCGGGGAACTTATGGTCAAGAATCAATGCTGTTGCCTTGCATTATCCGTTTGAAAACCATGGTGTTTGAACTGAATTCCTTGGAACGGGATTGATGAATTTTTGGTATTGACTTACCGTCGATAAATGATTTAATTAATGCTTCGAACATCACTTCTATATGAATATCACAATTGTTTTCCTGAGATATGTGACTGATGAATGATATTGTTTGTTCATGTATAGAACAAAAACATATTTCTGTTTTTAGTTTCACGTGTTCGTACGTATTTTATCGAGGGTTTGTTTGTTCATGACTTGACATTTTTGGTTGTTCATTATTTTAATGGGGGTAATTTAGTTCCGTATTCTTATCATGGAAATGGTGTGTGCGCTGGTCTTGAAGAGATTTCATTTGTGTTTACCCTAACGGTATGAGTGAAAATTGATTGTTCTGGTTAAGTGAGAAGCTCTGATCTCGCCAGAAATTGTATCCTCGTCTTCTTCCCTCTTGTGGTTGGTGCGTTTTCTATCAAGTGTACCTTGAAAGCATCAAGATAGAAACTAGTTGTTCGAACAGAGATCATATTCATCTTCGTGTGTTGATTTTACTTTTTCGTATTATTATTAGGTTTACGAAACGATTTAAGAACATTCATCTTTTTGCTTTGAATAATAATTCAAGTAACTTTCACTTGGCTTTGGGGCCTTGAGCTGAGACTCGAATGTAGCAGTGTGCCTGGAGGGAACTGGTACAGCACTTTCAGCTCGGTCGTTTAGCTATTGGTTGGTATAAGAAATTAAGCGAAGTATTTATTACAGTGTTGGTGAATTTAGTCTCTGAATTGCTACGTTTCTCACCCCAGTCGTAGAATTGACAGTTGAAATTTTTACTTCATTTATACTGAAAACTCGGGTTTTTAAGAATTTCAAATTCACCAAGTTATTGATCACTAATATTTACGTAGCCTATCGTTCTGTTTTCTAGCCAATACTCGTCTCAGCTGAAGAATTCGTTCAGTTTCTAGATCAAATCTTCGTAGTTATTACGTCTGTAATTGGAAAAAAATTCGCGGCAATATTATTCGAAACTGGACGAGAATTTCGTTGTTTTGCTACGAGCGGTAGCGCCTAAGGTTTTTGTTCGCTGCTCAATCTCAACAGCATCCCGTACCTTTTTTGCTCATGGCGATCTTTCAAACGCGTAGTCATATCGACATCTACGAAAATTTCAAGCGTTTCTCGTAGGAATAGCGTTGCTGCCCAGATTCTGTCATGCCCTCACTGCATCGAGGATTGTGCTTCTAAAGCTTTACCTTGCCCGTAGGTAGTCGTTCCGTAGTCTCTAGAGCAGGACATTACCGCTGTCATTAGCCCGTCTTTCGTCACTGATAATTGTGTTGCTGCGACTGTCATTTGACAGAAGGGTCGTAAGCTCGTTTTTGCGTCTCCTGTAATTTTTCCGCATCTCACTCAAGTATCTGAGAGAAGACAAAATGATCTTAGATCCGTCGAGTTTTTCGTAGTGTTTCATTTGCGGCTAATATTGTGAGCGGGCTTGAAAATTGACGTCGGATGATTTAGTTTCTTCTTTTAAATCCGCTTGCATTCCTCTCACAGAAAGCTATACGTTTTCCTCCCTTTACGAGACAAGACGAATGGCTCCTCTCGTTGACTTTGTTATTTTTACTGTGTACACGATGGTACTAAATCTTTTCGTGACAATAAATTCTCCTGTTAGCAGAACATGGAGATCTTACTCTTGGTCACTATAATCCTACATTGATCTTTGAAGTGGTGTTCCTGCCAGGCAAAATTGCTCGTTATAGAGTGTAATAAGAGCATTCATTTTCTCTTTGACATCCATAATGACGGAAAAACTACTACTCGGATAATGATGGTTACTTGGGAGAGCATAAATTTACCGGTTTACTCTTCTTTACGCCAGCCGCCCTCTGAAATTATTGCGCCTGCGAAGGAAAAAGTTTGTGTTGTACGTTGGATTGATCGTTGCGTGATATTTCATTATTATTTCAGCTGTAAAAGCTCTTAACATTTCGTTTTGCCTAATTTATTGCCCATTTTTCACTCTAGGACAACCGCCCAGTTCTTACACGGTTTGACCATTTGAATTTATACTGAATAGCACAAATTTACCGGGTAGGAAAAACATTTTTAAAGCTCTTGAATCCTCCAAACTGAGCTTAAAATTCCAACGCTAAGAGTAAGGTAAATTATTCATCTATTCACGCATTCAAGTTTATAGGGTCTTTAAATAATCTGTATTTGGGCGGGATGGTTGACAATGTAGCAAGTTTATTTGGCTTTTATGTCGCTTGACATGTCAAGTTTCACGGGAACCATCAAGCATCCATCGTGTCGTGTGTGACGCCGATACGCCAGTATTTCTTCTTTAACCTTTCATAAACAGCCAGTTAACATCAGGAAGTAATGTGAATTGTCTACTGTCGCAGGATATTCTTGTTTTTGTTCAGAAACGAACGATGTCAATGTTGAGTCACATAGCAGTATAGCTTTCGGGACGCTATTCCATTGATTAGGCCAATAGTCAATTCAATTAAAAAGCGTGAAATTGATCATCTGGTAAACTGGTTGTGAAAATAGCTATGTGCTCGATTAAAAGTGGCTTTTTTGTCACGAGCAAGTAAGCAGCTGTTTTAAAATTTTCACGTTGGGGAAAGAAGCATCAGATTCCCTCCTTCTCATGTCTTTTTTGCGAGTTCGTATGATAGCTTTCGACCAACGCGCTTGAACGGCATGCCGTCCGTGGGCTGTTGTTAGGCGCCTGAGTGAAAAGGAGCGGGCACTAACTATTTACTATTCATGTTGATGTCATTGTAAAACAATCACGATTTTATAGGATGTGATGGGCATCACGTATCCAATCGAGCAACTTATATCGCAGTTTCAGATGTTACGAATATTATTTTCGGTATCATTTCATGAGTTTAGTTCTTAATGGAAATTGATCTTTTGCTCAGCCGGTTAGAAGGCTTCGCGTAGAATTTCTTTTGAATAGCGTCTTTTCAAATCACTTATTTCTCATTTTCTTCTTATCTTTTCTTGTATTTTCTGTTATCCGAGAATGAATAATTTACTTATAATTTCTTCGTACTTTATTCATGTGCACTCTGCTGCGCGTGCTAAGCGCTAGTTTTGCTCAAGTTACACGACTGGAAACCCCACTACGTGCTCAGGGACTTCCCTGTTGTGGCTCACGTACACTAATTTAATGTTCAATTTGCTCGTCGTTCCCCGCGAATGGCCCTGGCTTAGATGTCAACTATCCCTACCGCAATTCACTGCGTTAAACAGCCTGAAAGCGTGCGAATTATCGTTAGCTATACGTGAGAAATGCCCAGGAAAGTTTGTTTCTGGGAATTTTGCTGTGGAAAACGTTCTTAAAATCGACGCGTTAAAATTTTTGTTCCTATTCTCCGGTTTTGAAGTGCCTTTCCGTAATATTATCTTGCGTCAGTGTTCTAGTCTCGAGCACCAACGTGAGCTAACAGTCCAGTAATTCTGATCAATTGATACGTGAAGACCAATTCGGAGGAATTCAGCATGCGGTTTACTTGTGGCTTCAATTGCGGAGTGAAATACGCTTGAAATATATGGTTTATGAACTTCACTAGAGCGGTACTTCAGTGAACTTAAACTCAGCAGGTAGAGAAAATCTCCAGTATATCATACATGCCAATTGGGAACATACGGCAGCCTGATTGGCTCACTGAAGTGCGGTGATGCCCTGGAGTAGTTCCGAATTCCCAGAAGCGCGTTTTCCTGGGGAAGCCTTGCCTTCATGACACTTCTTCGCATGTATGATTTTTCGTAGAAAATACTTAATGTCTCAGTCGCGGCTTGGTTTGCTTATCGACTGCTGCTGTACCTGATACGAGGTAGTTGAAGTCTCACGCCTTGTGTTTCTAATGTACACTAAAAACAACGCTCTGGTAGGCTGAGAATCCTCACCTGCGTTGTGCTTTTCGTGCGAACGGAACGAATTATCGGAGCATTTTTGTTTGGTTGCTTTCGATTTGCTCGTGCTCACTTAACACGCTAGAAAAAGTTTGAATTAAACTTCTAGAAACTTAGTGTCTAGATCTACTCAAACTCTTTTAGCACAGTATCGGTGCGATGTGGAAACTTTAACAAAGAGAGGTAATAGCTGTTAACACTTCAGAATCATTTTTTTCATTCAAATGACATTTCTCATGGAGGTAACTGTTTTTTAACTTTTGTTCAGCATCATCCGTTACGAAATTCTCGCTTATGTTTCATAATGGTAAAGTTGTGGTACTGGAAAACGTAGATGAAAATTACCTTCCTTGCTGCGTTCAAGCGCGAGTGTTCACGACTGGTTGTGACCATGTACACCATGTATGAGCGAGCGCACATGTGCGGGTGTGTGTGTGTGTGCTGGCCTTACGTAAAGCATACATGTACCTCGACACTGCAATCTTAGTTCACGCGCTGGCTGACTGGGTGTTTACATCCGTGTGACTGTTTGCTCTGTAGGTGTAGGCGTGCGTCGCGCCTAGCAGCTTCGAGTTCAGGTTTTGCCCCTCGAGCTGACGACCGTCTGGAGCTCACAGCCTGCGCTCCTCTGCAACCGGGCTGTCCGCCGGCTGGCTTTATTTCTGTTACAGTGGCTGTGTCATGGACTGTCCGCCGGCTGGCTTTATTTNTGTTTCAGTGGCTGTGTCATGGACTGTCCGCCGGCTGGCTTTATTTCTTTTCTACAGTGGATGTCCACCACCTAACTTCTCTCTATTATACACTAACAATACAGCCTTGCTGCAGGACTGACTACCACCTGACTGTATCTCCTTCATGAAGTATTCCTCCTGACATCTGTTCCTCATAAAAAAGTCTGTTCAGCGGGAGATTTTTCTGCGCCTCCATAAGTAGCGACCGACCTGCCAGCAGATAATTCTTCTGGGGCCGCATGTGACAGCACACCAGCTGATATTCCTGACCTTGCATGAGTGATCCTTAAGTCTTACGGATCTGAAAACGCTCGGTCACCTGTGTTCTTTTCCGTTTACCATCGCCTGCCGGCTGATCTGTCAGTTGACTGTTCACACGTAGTTCTTTTTGTCGATTGTGTTTCTCACTTGGCTTTTACGTATTGCGTCGAGAACTCAAGATTCTAAGGTCACTGAACGCTGGATCCCGGACGTCAAGCAATGACTCATGAGGTTAGTCACAAAGTACTGGCACTCGAATTTGTGAACTGCGGATCAACTAAGGAGAGCAACTTGATACGATTCATTTCTTTGATTCTCAAGCATTGGAGTCGACTGCATCATACTCAAATAATATTACCTGTTCTGTTATAACCTCGATTCTTCGCTGGGTTCGCTATCAATAGCCATTATCAAATTACGATACTGTTGCGGAATATTTTCATTTGTTTTGTTGGATTAATTCATAATCAACTGTCGTTAATATGAGAACTTCATTTCCAAATTTATGCGCTGAATGTACTTTACACTCAATTTCACTGTGCTGAACATTTTTCTTACAGCGACAAAACCTATACTCGCAACTCGACTTACAAGGGGCTCGGGTGGTGCTTGTATCAGGTAGACGCAGGACCCGCAACCGGACTGTCGACCAGCTGACTATTGTGCTCCGGGGTTTGCTTTTTGCTGGCAACCGAGGTTTTTGTGTGGGCAGTTCCAGCTGTATGATCACGCGCCCCTCTACCCTGGTGAGGGTAGGGCACACCGAGTTTGCTTCTTGAATTCTTGAAACTTCCTGGTTGCACTTATATTAATTTATAGCTATCCTATTCCTCTGAAATAGGTGGTGCTACGTTTTATGTTTTACCTTAACCTCCTAGTTGTAATCTGGTTATTTCTGAGTGGTTATTGTTTTTTGTTCAACTATCAGATAAATATTCAAGAAAAGGGCTGGTTCCTTCAGCGTCGCAAAAACATGGCGCATGAAGTATGATTTCATTTCTCTGCGGGCTGTATCTGCTGTATCATTTAGATCATGTCTAATATGTGATATTTATGCAATTTGTGTTCCTCTCTTTTTGGACAGTGCCTAAGGTTGATTAATGTATGAAAATTACTTGGAGCTGGCTGGTGCAGCGTCTTGAGTACCGTAAAGAATGAAGCTTCTGTTGTGCAGTTCCTTACGATGGGTTGAGTTGAAGAGGATTGTCCTTCAGCGTTCCCCGACATCGTAGCTAACTTTGTGGGTAGGTAAGATTCCCGAGTTCCTCTCAGGGGAATATGCAGAATTTACAGAGCCCGAGACGAGGTCCCTGGAGAACGTAGCCATCCCCTTAGGGGTAATCTTTGAATTCTGACTTGCCTGTGTCTGTGGAGGGTGTAAGTTTATTATCGAGTGAGGCTTCATTTGTTGCATTTTTCGTGCTATGCTTTTTTTTCGTTGTTTTCTTGCTCGGTGTTACGGACGACGAGTAATGTGTTGATGTTGTAGCAATTTTAGGGTGAACTTAAAATTTAGCCTAGGCTGAGTCAGCGGCGAGTTTGGTATTGAGTTAGGCTCTGTTAATTTTTGTTTTGTATTGTTTTCTTGCTCGGTGATAAGAGGATGTATAATTTCGGGTACATTCTCAGCAATATTCTCTGAAGACGAGGTTTTTTTCATGTGTCAGAGCGACGCATGCAATACTTCGCGCACCGTCATGTATTAATTGGAATTAGTATGCATTTCTGTCTTATACACTTAATACGTTAGTGATAACTTGTTTTGATTTTTAGATTGAACAGATTTCCTCTCTCAAATTATCATCAAATTAAAATAGAAATTAGCAACTCAAAACGATAAGCGACCAAGTAACAAAGTATTTGTTGAAATATTTAATAATCAGTCTCAAGATCGAAGGACCTAAATCCTTTTTAGTCATACATGACCATAATCCTTTCCACGTTGTAGATTCAGCACCTATTATTTACTGATTTTCTAATGGTCTCCATTTTCAACATAAATTGATCCCTCTCTTTGGCTTCCTCAAACTGGTACATTGTTTGCTTGCAGTCGCATGGCACTGTTGCCACAGCCTTTAGTGATTCCAAGTTAATGTGGGACCTTGAATATCGTTGCTCTGCTCGTCCACTGCCGCTGCTCACCGATTGTTGATCTTCCATTTTCGTGTCCTTGATGGCAGTGTGAGCCTTGATGTCGTCTTGCCATCCATCTGTCGTGCCTAGCAGTGAAGATGCCCGTTCCTTTTCTGTGGCTATTAACGTTGTTGTTGTCGTCATAGTGCTGTTTAAGCTCATGCTCGTCCTCTGCTACTGTTAATCTTGCTCCACAGTTCCTAGTGCTTGCCCCGTTTGGGTTCACTGTTTGCGCCTTGAGCTTGGCGGCGATCGTCTTGTTGATAACAAGTTTTTGTTAGTCACGCGCTGCTGCCGGTCTTCAAATTGCGCTTGCTTTTATTATTTGCTCACTTCCAGTTTTGTTCTTGCGCTGCAGTATTTTCAAACACTGGCTATTTTTAATTCATTCGATACGTCTGTCGGTGTTTGAGTCCTAATTCTTTGTGGTGAAGTCCAAAGAATTGTAAGAGGATTGTAAATTATATGACTAAATCTATCTCTGCCTAATAGTTTCACGTCAAAAACCTTCTTCAGTAAGCTTAATTTTAATTTCATCGTTTCAAAGTATCACTAGCGTTCGTTTCAAGAGCGGCTTTATCATGTGTGTGTTAATGATACGATATACTCGTACGTCAGTCGCATCGCTAGTTGCTACATAAGTTATAGTTATGCTGTCTTGGTAACGCCCAGTCCTAGATCATCTAGAGAAACCCGACGATGCCTTGTGTTGTTCGACAACTTTGGCTGCAATTCAACATCCCTCGAGCCTGTGGCTTGAGCGTCGTAGCCTTCATCAGAACGACCTGTTCTGTAAGTCTTCACAACGAACCGAGCAGAATTGGGCTGCTTCTTGTGCGTGGTTGTGTGCATTGGGGGATTTTTTTTTAGTTTCCGATGTGTACCTTGAAGGCGTGCATGTTTGTTCTCGTCTTTTGCTCATATCGTAGCTGCGACTAACCCTATATAACAACATGAGTAGGTGGCACAAGCTACCAGCTTCGGGTCGTACATGTCCAAACGGACGTGGGAATTGTGGGCACAGTTCTTGCTCGTGGGTTTATGGACCGAACCAAGGTCTGTCTGTGTCTTAGCCGTGGTCGTGCATTGTGGTACGTGCAGCGAAGCGGAAGAATATAGTGTTAAACGAATGTGTTCAGAAATGAGAAAAATCTGTAAAATATTACCCTAATTTATGTTTGATTAGGTAGATATTCATTACTCGCGTAATTAAGAGGCAGATGTTGCATTTTCAATTCGAGAGCGTTTGCTTAATCGGTATTGACCGTATTGAAGTTCATCGCATGTTTTGCATCAAGTGTCACATTTTTGGGCACTTAACGAGAAATGTTTGCAGTGGGCAGTCATCAAAAGTTGCGCAGGAAATGAACTATAGTGCACATCGTCCAGCACTCGGCGCAAGAGAAGGAAGCAGCTCTCTCTATCTTGAGCTATGACTCACTCGTACGCTCGCCTCTAGTTCTCGAGGCGGTGGTGGGCTGCCGTCCGCACCAGCGGTTCTCACACCGGCACTTGAACGTGTTGGATTACGTTAGAACTTGTTTGCTCTGGTCTGCTCGCTCGCGCCACCTCCTCCATCGGCGTACGTATATCTACCTACATACATCATCACACTTGCTCAACGACCAGGCGTTCCAAAGTTTTTTTGAAAGGATTGAGATAAAAAGTTGAACTTGCCTACAATTTCATTGCAGAGCCTCGAGAGGCGTCTGTGAACGCGTGAGCGTGATGTGTTGTTAACTGCAGGCGAGTGGAGTAAATGAAAGTAGATTCGAATTAACGATGAAAAATAGTATTAGCTAGAAAACATCTTGAAATGTGTACTTTAGATGTTTGTGTAGACGGTATTTTGAAGACTATTGTTTCTACAGGAATAAATATTGGCGAGCTCTGTGTTCATAAAATGCTTTTCGCACTTTAAAATGAGGATGTTTTTGGTAGACTATTCTTGAGCTATTTAATCCACACGTGTTGTATAATAGCACACTTGTAGGTATAAATAAGAAATTGAAAACTTATATTCGTTCACTTTCTTCACTCCTTAATTCTCCATTGTATGATCAGAGAATGAATATTGATGAAGGTTCCTTCCAATTTTGCGTTCTCATCTAAAAACCTGGACTGAAATAAAGGAAACATAGTGTTGTCTTGCAGCCGTGTGTAAATTCAGAAGTAACCTGCAACACTCCGACCACAATGTCGTGTCAGTGCTGTCACAGCCTATCAAGCTATCACTTCTCAGGTTTCGCTTTTGAGTTTGAGCGAAAAGGTTTCCTCTGGTTTTGGCTCGGTCTCCGTGGCGGAGGAGCTCAAAAGAGCAAGCAAGCTACAAATCATACTGCGGCAAACCTAACGGCTGCACTTATGCCTAATTACCCTACTCGGTATACTCATTAAGTGAGCTGAATTATGGGATTGGGTCCTTCGTCTCTCCACACTTTGCTGACGCGTGATGGACTGCCCAGCTGACTCCGGCTGCTGACTGTGTTGAAAACAGGCCGACGGCGGCGCTGGCTGTCTGACCAATGTGTCTGTGAAGTAGTTGAGAGAAAACATGTGTAGGCGGCATCATCTGAACCGCTTGAAAAAACGAATAGACTCGAATTTCCAGGGTCAATTCTTTAGCAAAGAAATGTATCAGAATTTTAAAGTGTTGTACGGTGTCATCGATACATAATATTGGTATTTACAATCAATGGCTACATTTTTCATTGGCATCCCGACTAAGGCGCTGCTGAAAACTACACAATTTGCAATTTTTCATTCCAAGTTGTTCATTGCATAGGTTTACTCAGGCTTTTGGGTAAGGACACAACATATTCTGAAATTGAACACTTGTTCAGAATGAATGTATATCCTATGTTGAGATGTAATGCTGTAAACAGAGTTATATAAATGTGCATATAAGCGTCCTCACCATAAAATGGGGAAAACAATCTGCAGCATTTCTGCTCTAACCAGGAATTTATTTGTTTTTGAATGTTCTAATGAAGCGAGGAGATCGTCCTGAAGCTGCGCAAAAACTCGTCTCTTCGTTGCTAGGTGGTTGCCCTGTCTGAAGTCCATTTATATAAAAAAACTTTCATCCCCAGACGTTTATATGTTTACTACTATAATTTTCTAGCGCACCTTTTTAGTTAATGGATCATGCGAGACTTAATTATGGGCTTGGTGGGATGCATGAGAAATTCCGCTTTTAGTTTCATTTAGAAATTGTCTCCTTAACCTTAGGGTTCCTCGTCCTTGTAAAATTCCCTGTGGCAACCCATTTACTTAATGGATCATGGGCTCTCATAGGATATGTGAGAAAGGTGCGCCTGAAATTCATTTAAATGTCATGGCTTATATTTATCATCGGTCCTAAATCACTAAGCTTTGTAACGAAAATAGATGTGAATACGCGGTTTTTAAATCCTCGTCCACCGGCACAAAGAACCCAAAAATTTGATGGTGGCTTTTAATGCGCAGCTCTTAGCTCGGCTAGCGTTAACCATTAACTTTCAGGTGGGTTAGAATAGAACTAAAATTGGGAAAAATTGTCTAGTACAGGTATTATATCTGCAAAAATGAGATGTTTCTAATCGCAGACACGTGAGAATTTTTCCTTCGCCGTCGCGCGGTCGTTAGTGCAAGAACGTGCCGATACCTATCCAACTTACGACCGATGGAGTATTTTATATGAATTGTCACCACTTTCTAAAAGGGTTGTTTCAACATTTCGCAGTTGTTGAGACTACCCTTAAAGTGCGTTATATGGTTTGCCATTCATGCACATTGATATATAAAATGTATTTAGTATGGTAAGCACTTTTCTTGGAGTGCTATTAGAAGCACCTGCTGATGCGTAACATTTAACTTGGGAGGAGCTTCACTTTAATGGTCATCTTTAGATTACTCAGCTTATCATCTTTCAAATGTCTAGTTGAAAGTGTATCGTATAAACTCTTCGTTCAACTTTCATTTTTCCGTGAGAGAAAAACAATGAGCTGGCTTTAATTCGGTTACTCTTTGGAATGAGCCAAGTTTCTCTCAAGTTGAACTAAAGGGACAGTAACTTACACCTTTTCCATCGAGCGTTATCAGTGGCAGTGCAGAGATTAATTTCGGAGAGGTAGACAAGGACCTTCCCACTGGCGCTGACAATGACGTATCCCCGTAGCTCGCCCTCTTAAAATAATGGCTCTACACAAAAACAAGGGCCTCCCTGCAAACTTGAGGCAGAAAAAACACCTACCTATCTATTAGGGAGGCAAGATACAGCTATGAGGCCTTGCTACAACCTGCCTCTTCCTCGAAAATGTACTGGAAACAAGAGTGATGATGCGGCGTAAAGTCTTCAGGGGCACTCTTCTTAAAAACAACAGCGTCTAGCTGTGTTGTAGCACTCCAATGTATCAGATGCTTGTGCTAGGGGAAGGAAAAGAAGTTTCGTGTTCGAGCTTCCTGTTTCTGCAAGTATGCAAAACATGGCTCTTTAGGGCACCTCATGCTATTCTTGGTGTCCAAAATACGCTGATGTTCCGCACAACATGACAAAATAAGTGCTCTCTACCCGGGCACGCCGCTACGATTCGAGTCTCTTGCTTCGGTGTGTACGTATAACTAACTCATTTAACGCTCTTCCTTCGTTGAATGGCACAATAGTAGTAAAGTGCTGAGACGAACTTATGCGCTTCCAAATGTAAGAAATTTTCGTTGATTTTTTCCGTGTGTTTCGAGGGCGCTAATTTTGTTGTTGTTTTACACCGCATTTGCGTTCATGCTTTAAGTGCATTTATGGATGGAAAATCCGCCTACTCACAAGACGCAATTCGTTATGAGTAGAAGTTAACTGGTTTGCGCAGCTTGGTTCTCCGTTTACTTCTCTGTCCTATTGCCATGCCTGCTCTGAAGGGAACTCTCGAAAACAAGTCATTGATTTTTTTTTGTCGTTAAATGTGCGTGCTCGAGGCCCGTGGTTGGTTCCCTGCCGATCACGGTTGTTAGGGCTAAGATTTACGCTGAAGATATCTGAGGTCTGTTTTGTGACCGACGCTTTGGTGGGTACACCCAGCGTCAAGGGAATTTTTTACCCTGTTTGTACCGGTGACACTCCTCCCAAAACCTGTGCAGAGGTACCGGTACTGTGCAAATTTTGTCTCTTAAACCAGTCCGTTCGAATTTATGAACGGTCCAAGCACTACTCATGTCTTTCTACGCCTTCATTGGATGTTAGACGGTTTGTCGCAATTTTTGAACTGCTGCGTGTTTATCTTCTCAATTTGTCTCCAAGCTGTAGCATTGTTGCAGGTTTTCTGTAGGAAATATTAATTACCTAGACGTATGATTTTTACAATTTATTTCGAAGTAAAAATCCAGAACCGAAGCAATAAATTATGCCCATTTAGCTTATTCAATTGGGTTGACCATTCAAGCGAAATTACTTTTGTAACTCGTTCGACTTTCGTTTTTAGGACATTTTTACTGCAACTTAATGATGACGTTTTGTGAAATGGCTTACATTTCGTTGCGAGTTGTTTGCGTGTTCTTTTCGTGCTCCATTTTTGGTAAGGTTTCAAAAATTTTTCCTGCGTTGAAAGCAAACTTTTTCCGTATGTTACTGTACCAGTATTCTGACTTATATGAACTGTAAGAACTACGTTGCACCTCCTGAACGCTTCGCTGCATTGTAATTCTCGCGGTCCACTTTTGGAGGTACAAATAACCTTATCTAGTGTTTTTCTCCCCAAGCACGGCTGTATTTTTGGATTTGTTCTTAAGCTACCCCATCCCCAGGGAGTGCACTGTAGGCGATTGCTCTTCTGATCTTTGTAACTCGATTAGCGCTTTTTGGATGGCAGGATTCTTGAGCTCCTCTTGGGTGCACTGATAGTATCTGAGTTTGTTAGCACGCCTTAACATCTGCGTTTCCCGGATGTATGGGTGTAGCAATGTATAACCTTAGTATAGTTATAATTTGAAACGCATTTCTTTTTGTTTCATTACTGGCCTCAGTCTTTTGTTTTGCAAAATCGGGTGTTTTCCGTGATTTTCAGGTTGTCCTCATATCAAGCGTCTTGTTTGCGCCTGATTTAATTCGTTTCATGTTAGGCCATATTAAATTTCTCATCTTGCTGGAGGGAGAATTCGAATTATCACTTTTATTCAAAAGGTAGTGTAGGCAGAAATATGTTCTTAGTGTACATTACATAGATTTTCAAGCGTTCAATGTTATTAGAATGTTTTACATTAAAATAGTGAGTTATAACAAGTTGTATTATTCTTTCAAACATATCTTCGATGGTGTGGAGCATTCGTCCTGCACGTAACGGGTATAAAATCGAGCTAAATATTTTGCAGCCGAGTCCCTCCATGCTCGAAACAAGCTTTACATCTTTGTAATTGTATCTCGCGAACGGGATGATTAGCGCTTCGTGTAGCCTTCCCATTCTTAATCATTTTTATAATGGATTGGTCTTGAAGATTTTATTTATCACATTTTTGCAATCTTAGTTATCGGAGTTGTCTGGTTTCATCAATGCACTCAATAACGACGTTTTTGTCGAGCGAATGCTTAGGATGATGTATGTCGCCTACTTTGTTCTTACCACGCTGGGGGGTGATCTCTTCCCGATGTTATCGATGTTGGGGGTAATAAATTTAGGTTATTCTATTGCATTCTTTTCATTGATGTCCATTACTTGCTCTTCATAGGGTGAATTGAAATCGATCTCTTATGCCAGACGTGTAGTTTGGCTTCAAAATTGTCGTTGACGTCTTCTGTTATTCACGCACGGACTGATCGTGATTTTTTGTATGATGTTATTGCAATAGAACGGATTTTCAATTTTGTTTGCGTCATGCAAGAAGCGTGCATAGGAACGTCTATTTGAATATTTAATTTACAGCATAAAGAAGACCGAACCTTCGCAAATTTAGTTTTTTATCGGATTGTGCAGCGTTGAATTTCTCTGCTTCTGAAAAAATGAAGCCCATAAATGGAACAAATTTTTTTATTCGAGGTTCTTAGTAATAGCTTATTACAGTGAATCTCTTACTGTGCTTCTCATTTCTATGATTTCTTCTCTGGGGCGCTTCAGCTTTGGTTTTGAGGAACCAGAATGTTTTTCGAACTATAATCTTTCGTAATTCCACTGCTGTTGTTGATGGGTCGTGAGTCGTTATTTTAATGCCTCTAGTTTACAAACAAATAAATCGAGCCTTCTCTTATGCAGAAACGGTCGTTGACAGCGGCTCATTTTTCCTTTTTTCTCCGTCATCGTGCATGCGATTGCAAAGAGTAATTCTAGTCATGCTCCATAATATGTTCACGTACTCGACGTTTTTTCTTTGCGGGTCGTTGCTGGTGTGTTTGAGTGCAGTTACGTGAACTCCTTGAGGCCGGCCGAACTAAAGCGCAATTTGGCGAGCACGCTGACCCCTCCTCTACCCCTCTCCCTCCCATCGTCCGTAATGGATTAATCGCAGTCTTGGGATTTGAAACCCTAAACCAAAAGCTCGAGGTTCGCGCAAACCTGCTAGTCCTGTTCGACCTCGCAGATGTCGGTTTTAGGGAGGCAGATTTGTAACTACACGTGAACTGGCTGAATACCTTCACTAATATGATACATTCTATTCTT
>VOMN01114194.1:0-23249 GCA_014899125.1 Orchestia grillus | reverse complement strand
AACTGCAGGATGTTGATGGCAGACTCTTCCTTCAAAAAAGTATGGAAGAGATACAGCAGCGTCTGGTCCTTCAGTACGGCAGAGAGGTTGTTCCGCAGACTCTGGACAAGAAACTCAATAGTTAAATTAAAGGAAAAGGATGAATTAATTCGAATTTTTGGAGCTAGACACTTGCAATATTACATAAATTATCCAGCACGATAAAAATAAAGAATGTGCACACAAAAAATTTAACACCCACATAGGAGTCACCGGAGAGATTTTCAATGAATCGTGAGCAATCTGATTAGAACATTGTTCCTTCGTACCTCTGAACCTTAGACAGGCAATTACATAACCAGCGATACGTTTATCATGAAAATCCAATCTTCTCCAAATAAGTAAATAATTCATTCCATCTTTATCCTGTTATCCAAACAATCAAGATCAAATAAAACAGTTTTCGTAGCAGGCATTTGAAGACCCCAGCCCCGACCGCCAGAGCAGCTAGCGTCTCACCGAGTTCCTAGGGAGCGTGTTCACGGATGAGAAGTTCTTCAAGAGCAGCACGGGCTCCAAGTCGCGCTCAGGTCGCGACGCGGAGGAGCACACAGAGCTCCCCTCTTCCTTGGACGTCCTGTCAGGCGAGAGTTTGAGGGCGTGCTCTTGTAGAGGCGCCTTGTGCGGCGAGGGAGACTGCAGCATCAGCACCTGGTTGAAGGAGTCCTGATGGTGCTGCTGTTGTTGCTGTTGCTGCAGGTACTCCGGGTTCAAGAGCAATAGAAGCAGAAGGTTGACGGTGTCAGGGTCAGCCAAATAGTCCATGAGTTGTAACAGCAAAAATCGGCCCAGTAACTCCTTCAAGAAGCTGTTCGTCACGCTGCACACGAATGATGGGGGAGTCTGGTAGTGATAACCAGATCAGCGTCATGACCAACAGAGGGTTAAGACTCACTTAGCACCAGACAAGTTTAAAAACGTTCACAATACTCACTAACTCATCCAAACAATGTTCTTGGAGCTACAATTTCTTACCCTTTAAAAACAGACGAACACGGAACTCACAGGACATTACTCCAGAGTACCGAGACCTAACTTCACTGTACCTGCTTCCCTGGTACTTCTGCGGCAGCAGGAAAGGCTTGAGCGCAGTCACAAGCGACCTGAGGAACTGAGCCTCTGCTTCCCTGCTCTCCATGGCGGGATGTAACCAGCCCGCCCTGCGTGTGTACTCCAGTACACTCGTCTCCACACCCCCCGCCATCCTCACCCTCCGACCCCCCTCCACATACTGGTCCAGGTGCGAGAACAGAGACGGCAGCAGGCGCTCTGTGATCACGCGCGTTAGGTCCACCTGTCAGTCACACAACTCAAATTTGCAAGCCAGAAAGCAAAACAGGATGCAGAAACCAAATAATGAAGGCGTTGACAGTAATTGCTGTTACACCAACCCACAATCGTGCTTCTTGGCCCTAGCAAATTGGACAATATTTGCTCAGTCTAACTGCACACAACTCTTACCCCAGTAATTTCTAGGCATGCACTTTGCATGCTTCAGTAGTAACATCAGAGTTGAGTTTGTTATGGTAAAACGTAGTCTGAAAATGCAGCATACAAAAAGGCCAGAAAAAATTACTTCTACCAAAAAAATAATAACACTGAAAAGACAAAAAAGGAGTTTGAGGTGTAAAAGCTAACCACTTTTCATGAAAATTACACAGAAGAACAACACTAATTTGCTCATAAGATAATTTAAAACAAAATCGAGCCCGACGAGTCATTACTTGAACAAGTTAGACATTCAGCGAGTGAAGAGCACACGATAATAAAGATAAGAATATCGCCAACACAGTAGTCCTTATAGAGTTAACAAAACTGGGTCATGTAAGAGACATAGCAGTTTGGCCTGCGGTGCCGCACGCAAATTTGTGCCAGTTTCACCCCGCAACAACTGAATTATTTTAGCTGTGTTCGAAAAAGTGTTCGCAGTCTTCTATACACTCGTGAGCAATAAGACAGCTGTGTAGTTTTTTGAATAGCATCATCCTCATGAAATCGGCTAGTGCGAGGTCCTCTTGGTCGACAGAGGACTGAAGTTCTTCAGGTTGGAAGGCCAGAGGAGCAATGTACCACCCACCTCTTGCAGCCGCGCCTGCAGCACACACACGGCGTATCTGATGACGTAGCGCACCTCGTCCGCCAGCTGGTCATGCACGGAGAACTCGCGGTACCAGCTGTACACGTGCTCATCCAGCACCAGAGTGAGCAGCTGGAAGAAATCAAAGGGTTTCTATAAATTAAGTGTGAATTTGCAAAAAACTCGGATGAATTGAGCAATATAGAGGTTCCAAAAAATCTGATCCTCGTCACAAAAAATCTCTTATGGGTTCTGATGATGAAACATTTTGTATTTTCCCCCCTTTTCTCCATATTTCATCGCAAGGCCAACCTATCATGTAACCAAATCGAGCAAAAGGCTTCACACATCACATACATCACAGTTACCTCATATCACCCAAAGAAGAAGAGGATTTATGTCACAGTTACCTCACATCACCCAAAGAAGAATTTACATTTCAGTTACCTCACATCACCCAAAGAAGCATTTACATTACAGTTACCTCGCATCACCCAAAGAAGCATTTACATTACAGTTACTTCACATCACCAAAAGAAGCAGAGCATTTACCTCATCAAGCGCCTCGTCGACACATCGAGGTACAGTGATGTGAACATGGGGATGATGAGGCCCAGGGACTGGGGAGGCCAGGGAAGCAGGGAGCTGGCGGGAGCACTGCTCTCCACCACACACAGAGCAGGAGCGTCTCAGCTCCCGCCTCTTGTCATCTCCAGCCTCGGAGGCTTCAGGGCCCAAGAACACCACCAGCAAGTTGGGCACATGCTTGCCTTCCCTTCAATGATCATAGAAAAATTATTTCTTAACACAAATCTGGAAAAGCATTGTTACATTATTACGGTAGGTTCCAGTTACCTAAGATATGTCAAAAAAATGAAGCTATGCAGAAAGAGTATTTAAGAAACATGGAGCTTGGATACTCAAATTTAAGTGCACTCTCAATTAGTCTCTCACAGAGCACTCAGACTAATGAAAAAGTATGATACATAGTTGCTTCTATCTTTACATATGCAACAGTAGGTAGAGAAACTTAACTCAAGTTTGGAAAAAGGAGAAACATTAACACCTGAATGAAATTTGTATGATCAAAACTATGGACAACCTTCAGTAACTCAAAAACATTTATTTTTTGACAAAGTCTCATACAAAAAAAAATCATTTTCCCCAAAGACTCTTACAAAAAGATTCATTTTCCCCAAAGCCTCTTACAAACTTGAAACTAAGCTCACAAGGTAATGGTTAAACTTTCAAGGATTTGTCTAGCAAACTATCTGAGCAACTCTATTTATGGCTTGTTTATTTATTAGAGATAGATATTGATCAACATACTTTGATTAAACTTGTACCATCTCCAAGAACCCAAGAAAATTTTAAGAACATCCCGGAGTACTGAAAGAAAACTTTTGTTAATATATTAACATCATTTCTGCATACAGAAAAATTGTTTTTAAGGTAACTGCAATGCTCTGAAACCATGGCAGTGTTTAGTTTTAATGACAGATTAAAACATAATTTTGATTAATGGAAGATGCCAAAGTTAGGTTCCCACACACAAAAATGATAAAATACTCAAAAAAATATTCAAAAAATTTCATATCATGCATCATGCTTTCTACACAGTAACTACTGAACCATAGGTTGATCTTGAAACTTTACTGCCCCATATAAAAAAAGTTGTACTCACTATTATTACTTTTATATATTCTATGCCTTGTTTAAACAAACAACACGTAGCAACAGACCCAACAGCAAAACAGCTTCTCTGTTTAGGGATGCTTCACACACAACTCAGCATTACTGCACTGTTAAGAGAAATGTGTTTAATATATCTACTGCGAGTTAACTAGAAGATAATCCTCACAATACAAGGTTAAAAATTATTGCACCCATAGACATTCAATGACTTGCATCACAGTGACTTCCAATCATGTGCCTTCACTGATATTTCAGAAATAATTCTTTATTTTTTCAAAAATTTATTTGATCAATTGTACCAATCAATCTTACAATAAAAAATGATTCTATTCTAAAGAGTAATTAGTATTCCTCACCAAGATGTAAACAGGCAATATCATTGGGAAAAAAACTTACCGTAAATTAAAGGGTAAGAACCTAGGATCCAGAACTGTCAGAATGAACTGTCAATACAAGTTTAACAGTTAATTTTTCTACCTTTACCTATCACAATGCTGGTTGTTCTGTGAAATCTTGTCACAACTGTCAAGAATAAAGAAGAGAAGCAGTGAAACATTAATCATCTTGCACTTATATTGAGTTTTGCCTTCAAAATGAATAATAAAAACTTTCCTAGGTTGATAAAAATTCTACAAATTTTCATCCAAAGAGTGAAGACCTCATTTCATGTTATCATTTCTTTTTAATACCTCTCCTTTTAGAAGCAGCTCCTCAATTTCAAGAGCTTTACACTTATGGAATGGTTTCTTTTGAAATGCATGTAAACAATTGTTAATTTCCCTATTCTTAAAAAAAAATTCCCAAAGAAAACATGATAATCTAGTGAGAGGAAATGTTACACATGTACACCAAGAAACAATGCTGAGGCAAATCTCACCTGAAGACAAGGTATGGCACCAGGAGTCCAGCAGAAAAGGAGAACAGAACCACAACAGCAACAACAATGCTGAAAAGAAAAGAAAATTAGCAACAAAATCAACTAATTCATAAATACTAACCTGCAGTGAGCCCCATATAACTAATATCTATATGTAATTCATTCATCAGGCAGAACTATCCAGCCTCCAAAATAACAAAAAAGCATGATAAAAACAATTCAAGAACATTTTTCAAGGAAGATTTTACTGAGTTTATAGGTTACACCAAGAATTTGAATTTAGCCTGAAAACAAGGAAATAACAAAAATTATTTATGTAAATTCAAAAGAACTGGCCCCAAGTTAGACACCTCAACTTCCCCCGGGTCATTTTGGTGCAGTTCCCTTCCTTGAAACTCCTGCTTTGTAAAAAAAAATGGAAAACTTTCCAACCACACCAGATTTGCAACATAGATATCTACCTCTCCAAATTATCTCAAGTGCCACTACTTTATTGTGAAGCTCTCGTATTTGAGATAGAAGTAAATGTAATTTTACAAGGCAGTGAAATATCTTAAAACTTGCATTAAAAGTAGAGCAATCAATTTATTCTTAGTCCCTGAAATACAAGACAAATTAAAAACTTCAGTTTTTCAATAGCAAATTTCTAAACTATCTTGAAAATGTTTTAACATCATTGAAATAGAAAAAACATTAGGCAATACAAATTGCAAAATGCATACTAAATAGTTCCCTAGCTGTACATCATTTTTGTATCATTGTATGGAAACAGGATAGTGCAAGTGCTTAACTATGAAAGCTTTTTTAAATGATTTACCAATAGAATTATCTAATTAATTTAAGCTACATCATTATAAGTTGCTAATTAAGCTAATTTATAATTGTATACTAGACTTGGAGAAAGCTCAGTCTTTTGTCATCTATTTCATAAAAAGTCTTTCACCATAGATATAGGTATTAATTCACACATTCATGTACCCATGACATCTCCAAAAATGAACAATGCTTCACAAACATAGTGTGCATCTAAAATTCCCACAGAAGCACAAAGTCCAATACAAGATCCTTTCAAGGACAAACAGAGAAAGACAAATTTCTGCAACAGAAGAAAATTTTGGTTTTCAAATTAGTAAAGCTAAAAAACTTTTATAGAAGCCTCTTATTATAAAACATATCTTATAACCTGTTTGATTAAAATTTGTGTTTTATTTCAACATTTATAAAGAAAGATAGGACATGCAAATCTAAAAAAAATCCATTTTAAAATCAATTCACAAAAAGAAAAGCTATTTAATTTGAACTTATTCCCATGTCATATAATTTTTAATGAATTATACCAAAACTGTTACAGATTGCACTGCTGATGATAGATGGGTACCTGAACCTATTTACCATGAACACTTCAGAGAAATAAATTTATGAAATGATTCATAATATCAGTAATATTTCATGCTAGCCTTAAAACATATGATATGAACAGAGTAATGACAGAGAAACAATGAAAAATTAAAACACTCACAATTTCTTATTTTTGATGTACTAATGACCAAACCAAAGTGAATGAAATACATTCTTTAGATATCATGTTTTTGCAGGCATGGTCAGAAAACAATTACTTACCTCACAAAACCTGCAAGAAATATGGAAAACACGCACACCACCACAGAGAGGTAGAGAACATTTGTTTCTTTCAGTAATTGTAAAGCAGAACTGTCAAACTCTGACCTATCGGTCATATTTATTAAAACTGACAATTGATTGGACAAATTTGAACTGGTTAATGTCTTCAACTATATGTAGATTTAATCTGCTCTAAAAAGTAAAATTCAGGGAATTTTACAAAATATACCTTCACAATTTGCAAACTCTACTCTAAACAATACATCAAAATAGATATCTTTGATCCTGTCAGTAATGAAGGAGCAGGCTTCCAACACCTAAATTAAATATACATACATTGGAAAATTTAGAACATCTTATCCATACTTAGGTATATATCAACATATTTTAGATATAAAATACATTAATAAAAAATATATGCAATTAGGTTACATTATCTTAATCTTTTCTTATTCATGTGAGAAAATACAAAGGATATATTTTATTAACGTTCAGCACTGCTCAGGATAAAACCATTAACATTGGATAAATGAATTTAACTTTAAGGACTCTCTTGGTTCTACCAACGTTATGCATTCCCCATTCAAATGAAATTTTTCAAATGAGCAAAATTTCAAATTTTTAAGGGTCTGGAGTATTTTAATTTTATTTTATTATAAACATCATTGTATCGCATGATTAGAAAAGATAATAATATAATAAGTTTATCAATCAATAAAACTTATACATAGGACAACAGAATAAGTGAAACAGGCATTAACAGCAACTGCACTAACATATAAATTTTCTGTAATATCTGTGAAATTTTTCCATTTCTTGCTCACTTGTAACTCAGTTGAAGTAAGCTCTTCATAAAGAATTTTATAGAAACTATCACTAAAAGAAATGATTTTATACAATCAAAAATTATTGCACCACCATTAATGTGAACTATGAATATAGCAAAGTAAATATAAAATTGAAGTATCATGTTAAGAACTATCTACTAGTATTTTAATATTATCCCATAAGATACCTTTCAACAATATTTTTCCTCTTACTTTTAATATTTTATATCTCAGAATGAAAAATTAATATTTATTAACAAGAAGCCTTGAAAAACTCTTATACCCTGTTGTTAACTTAAAACAGATGCAGTATTTGGTTATAAAGTTAAGATGCTAAATAATATTAACAAGATCAAGTCTCACTGCTGCAGATACTTAAATTTATCCAAGACTTGTATATGCTTCAGGAACTCTGATTCAAACATAAGGAATCCAAACATCCAATTTTTTTGAGCAAATTTTTCAAGTTATGTTCTTGTGGGTTTCACATTTTTAGTAGCCACTAGCTAGAGCTAGCCAGATTATCAGCAAAATTTTTATAGTCATACACCTACTTTTATTACGTATATCTAACCCATGTTTAGAAATTCAGATTATTTGTTTTGGGGGCTTTCATCTAAAGTTGGCTTTTCACCACTGGATGCAACTTTTATTTCATTCGATAATAACAGAAATTGTATTTTTTAACTCAAAGTCCCTAACCAGTATATAAATTTAAATTAATTACTTAGTCTAGAATGCGAAATAGAATACTTGGTATGCAAAGTCAAGCAAGTATGCGGTGCATAGAAGAAACAATTTAGTTTCTAAATTTTTTAGTAATTTTATATATACTAAAAATTTAGTCTAATATATGTAAAGTAGCTGGTTTAATCAGTATTCCTGGATATTTTCTTAACGGGTGAGAGAATACCAACAAGAATAACAATCATTATGAAGTATAAAAAATTTAATTCTTGACAAAGGAAAACAAATTGACGACTACTTCAAAAGCTCTTCCGGTCAAACTGAAGTTTATAACACAATTAATGAAATTTACACCTAACCCTCCTGACGTTAACAAAATGTCGGAACAAGTTGGCAGAGAATTGGCTGTCCGTTATTGTAGATTTCCGAAGTAGTGTTAGATCGCTCAGGATATGAGCTTCCTATGTGATAAAAAGTCACGTAACATCAGATACACTCGTCTCCAAAGTATGTATGCAGTTAGCTTACTATTTAATAACTTGATAAATTTTTAATTGGATTCGAGTTTGAAAAACGATTGATGCTGTTTTAACAGCATCTCTTCATACGCATATGGTGAATTTTGGTCCCTGAAGAATGTTTGGTGCCAATCAATTCGCATAATGGTATTGAAAGATATGACGTACTTCACTAATATCAATTAAAACCAATTACTCGAATCTCGAGGGTGGATAGGATGTATGAATATGTACTTTACCGAAAATAAGTTAAGAATTTATTTCATCTTGTAATTCATGTAAGGGACTGTCAAATTATATCTGAAATCTAACTTCATTAGAAAATTAGGTTATTTTAGCGATTGAAACTCATATTTGTGTTCGAATATAAAATCAGCTAATGATCGTGTTACCAGCATGTACAAAACAGCACTAGTTAATGGGTAGGACACAACGCATAATTTAAGGGTTTCGCCCCATTTTCGACCATCGTCTTTCCCTATTGGATGAGTCTCTTTCAAATTTGGCACACGTATGTAACTTGATAAAAAGAACAAAATTTGCTCGTGAGAAGTTTTTAAATCCTTGAAAGAAAACGAGATATCAAAAGAAAACGAAATTTTGGAAAAATCTTCAAAAGCTATAAACACCCATAATATTAGCACTAGAAAAATGGAACAGGTCTCATTTTATGTGTCTTAATGTGTACAATAGCCTGATGTCTGCGATTTTGGATAGATCAGTTTCTCATTTTTTTATAATTTTTTTCCAAATATGGAAATTTTGCTAAGTTTTTTTTTTCATTCAGGTATCATGAATGCATATTATACACTGTTATAACAAAAAAACATTGCTAAGTGCCCAAATTATCCCGCTTCTGGAGCGTCTGGAAGTCTTTCACCCTTCCCCTCCTCTTTCCCGTCCCCCTCTCTCCCCTTCCAAACGTCCGATTTGCACGAAACTTTGTCACATTATTCAGTACACATTCTTCAATGATATAAGCACAAAAGCCGGAAGTTTTATAATTTTCGGAAAGGATTATGGGACGACTTCCTTAGCTAAGCTAGCTACGAGAACCCGTCAATAAACTTAACGGAATAACGTATAGTTATACTTTGATCATGCCTTGGACAATTATCATATGAATACTTCCAAATGCATGGTAAATCATGGCGACGTTAAGCAAGATGCAGTTGGATACGCCGTTTGATCACAACCATTGTTATGACGATAGTCACACTGTATCGCTTCAAAGTTATGTTTCACGAAACGACGAGAAGTTTTTTATCGCTACTGAATACACATTTTGAGCCGATCGTCACTCTGTCACATTCCGAACTGAAAAGCCTCTCTGAACTATGTTGCTTCGAGTATCGCTGAGTGCCTCCAGCACCACATGGCACCTCCTATAAAGAGTGCTACGTAAGAAAATGCATTAGTCTGCCATTTGTTGGACGGTAGATAGTATTTGTTGCAAAGCACACATGGTTGTGTGACTGCAAATGTTCAAGTTGCGTTTTGAAATTCTCATCTTGCTTGTTGTCGTACGAGAAACTGTCCGTAGATGTTCATGGGACAAGACTGTAAATGAGTTCTTTACAGGCAGAAAAGGGCTTACAAAAATTAGATGAAGTTGTAGGACTATACAACTTTTTCGGAATGTAGACAAAACTTCAATCGTAGAACTATTCTCAATTTCAATTCGATTAAATAAACTTATTTTAACCATTAATTTATAGCAAAGACAATGTAATCTCACGATAAAAAAAGATAAGTACTCCAATTCAGCGTTATTGCACAGCTAAAACAAATGGCATCAATAATAAACGTTATAAACAGTTGTGTTTCATTTCTTGCCAGCCCTTCCGTTCGCACTCAAAACTTCCCTAGATGACTGATATCAAACGATGAAAGAAATTAAAAAGGCTATGAGAAATATCTTGTTTCCACAAAATTTCAAGAAAATTCAAAGCTTTCGAGCGTATACATCACTCGATCATCTTCAGTAGAAAATTCACTAAAACGTGGTAAAGGGAACAGTGAAAATTCACTGTTCTCTTTAGCTCGCTTGTTCTTTCATGCCATCGAATTGTGCGTAGTGTTTGGGACTACCACTTCAACTAAGTCAACTCTTACCTGTTCCCATAAGTTTAGGAGGAATTTGATATTATATAAATAAACTCGATCAATCCTAACTCTTTATGCGCGCTTGGAAGGTTTTCGCCATTGCTGTTGGCAAACGAAACTCAGCCGTGCTTTTTAGATCGTGTTTTCACTTCTGCCATGTTCTAGTCCCTGTTTTTTATTGACGATAGTCATTTTTTAGGCCTCTCTGTCCCCAGTTCACTTGGGAGCCAGAACCACTGGGTTGAGGCAGCTCATTAGACGGCTCAACATCGAGCATGACTAGGTTCCTCAACATCAAACATGACTAGGTTCCTCAACATCAAACATGACTAGGTTCCTCAACATCAAACATGACTAGGTTCCTCAACATCAAACATGACTAGGTTCCTCAACATCAAACATGACTAGGTTCCTCAACATCAAACATGACTAGGTTCCTCAACATCAAACATGACTAGGTTCCTCAACATCAAACATGACTAGGTTCCTCAACATCAAACATGACTAGGTTCCTCAACATCAAACATGACTAGGTTCCTCAACATCAAACATGACTAGGTTCCTCAACATCAAACATGACTAGGTTCCTCAACATCAAACATGACTAGGTTCCTCAACATCAAACATGACTAAGTTCCTCAACATCAAACATGAATGGGTTCCTCAACATCAAACATGACTAAGTTCCTCAATATCGAACATGAATGGGTTCCTCATTAAATTCTCGCTCGTGTGCCAGGAACAAAAACTTGGACGTCATTCGAAATCCTTGCTCACATCTGCACATTTTGAATTAATTTCTGAGGTGAACTGAATTAAGTTGCACAAAACTACACTTATTTCATCGAAAGATATGAGAGAGCAATCGCAGAGTTTTGGAAACAGATAATGACTTATTTATTAGAAGGTCACCACGTTCAGTCTGGCGCAAAGTTGACAATTAGGTGATAATTATTGAAGTGAGCCTCATTCCAACAGCGCGCTCACACTTGAAGATTCATACAACTGACCATTTTATTGAGCATTGAAGCGAATGTGCATGACTCTCCAAGAAAGTCAGTACGACCGAACCCTTTACGTTTGTCCACTTCGTAACTTGGCAACGTGAAGTGTGAAGTCCTTGATGAGCTCCAAAGCAAAACTCGCAGGATAACTGCACACTCGAGCGTGCCCCATCCTCTGACCAAAGAACCAGCAGCCGTAAGACAGGCCATTGCAAGACAGTGTGCAACATTGATCTCCGAATTTACTGATTAGGAGACCAAAATACTAGCCGTAGTTTGCTGGGTAGTGAAGCATATTGGGTAAAATCATTTCTATCCACAATTATGGACCGCCTTACTATGTGTGGAAGGACGTTTTAAGGTATTTGCATGTTATCTGAGAATTAAAATAACCCGCGTATCCAGTGATTGTTCAAACCAAACAATGAGCGTGCGTAATGATTGTGAAAACAGGGACAGAGTGACAATGCGGTCGATACCAACGTGAGGATGACGTTGTAATTCATAGCGGCCCGCATCAATTTAGGCGACTGTGTGCGCAGGTAATTAGAGAGTTAAGCCTTCATTATTAATGCCATAATAATTTCCTGAGGCTCAGGCACGACGTGCTTACACACAAACCGCCCGGCCACGAGGCGCCCTTGCAAGGACGAAGCTTTCTCCGAGCGGTCATTGCCTTCTATCCAGCGAGCTCACCTGCGCAGCAAACCTGTTCTCAAAGTGGTGACCGGCCTCGCGCTGCTCCGCTGGCTCCAACTTTCTCTGCCTCGACTGAAGCTGAGCCTCTCCTTCGTTTTCTACGGGGCGCAATGCTCTCTCTAAACGCTCCTTCAATGCAGCGGTGCTCGTAACACAGAAATGTTCTCCACTGATAGTCGGTGGCATTCGTTCGTTTCTGAGCGCCGTCCACTTCAGCTGTCAGTAGTGGTGATCGCTAGGCCTGGAATTTTCCTCTATGCGTTGGTGATTCTTATTCGTCGTTGTACTAACCGCTTTTAAATTAAATTGCTATTCTCTAGATTGTGCAATACGGTACTCCGTCTCCTAAAGCACTACAACTTAATTGAACTCTCTAACTTTCAGAACATCGATGTGCTCTTAAAAATGCTGCCAAGCGCTGACATAAGTAGGTACGGAAACTTTAATCAAATAACTGCTAAGGTGAAACTTATGTCACTCGTGTAGCAAGATTCTTTAAAGTTTTGCCACTCCACATAGTCCGCTAGGCAATTGACTTTACAGCTCAGCACTTGGTAGAATAATGTATTACATTATCAGAATTTCGTTAAACTGGCAAACCTATCTTAATTTCCTTTACGAGGTAGTGGTAGAACACGAAAAATATATATATTTAACCACATTCTTATCAGACTCAGTTCATGACGATAATCAGAGTCGATTAAGTTAAGTTTTATTCAACTCTTTTTGATAATCAAAACATGGCAATTTATTGCCGTCGGCTGATTCCAAAATGGTCACTTTGACTAGACTGGAATATCCCAGCACCAAACCTGAAGCGTGGCTAGCTCAAACTCGCAAGTTATGTCTCCATCGTGTCCAGTCAGTCGGATTTGCTGAGGACCGCCTACCCCCACACATACATCAGTCGAGTTTTAGGCCGCAATCACGCTTGTACTCATCGATGCAATCACGCTTTTATCGATGCAACCACGCATTTCAGAGCTAATTTTGTAGTGTCGAAAGTTGCCATTTAGTGTCCGAGGAATTGCCTCAAAAATCTCAGCAGGCTCACTCACAACTGCAGGTTGGTGACTTTTTGGCTTCCCACCAGTGGCCAACAGCAGCAGAACTTCGCCACATCTCGAAAATCAAGGATTGCAGCTGTTTAGTTAGAGCCTGTAGCCTCACATTGTTAAGTCCATGGCGATGCTGCAGTAGTGGTTCTTAACACGTTGACTCCGATTCTTCACACAGGTAAAATTACATGCCTACAAATAGCTCTACTGTGAATTTAAAAATGAAGGTTTTGGTTTCACAAATTTGGTTGCGCTATCAATTTTCTTTCTAATCAGAACTAGCTTATTCGATTGATGTACACAAATTTGAAGAAAACTCGAAAATTTGTATTTATGCATGATAGTGCTTTAGTTACATTAGGTTAGGTTAGATGATCGCGTGTACCATATATGACCCACTTCGGAGTCAACGTGTTAACTTGTTTTATTCATGAAATTTGCCGTGCATTCTATGTAGAATTCTGCTCCATTGAAAGTGGTCGACACATTTTCTAGCCTACGAGCTAAAATTAAGCACCGATTTGCGGTCAATACGGTTTTCCCCGAAGGCCTGGTGTAACACACACCAAAACTTCAACGTAAAAATTACCGTTCTGGACTACCGCTGGCTAGAGTTACGACCTAAATTAAGGGTGAAATTCTGCCCTTATTGCCTCGTATAAAAAATGGATAGGATTCAGGTCCGTGCACATGCAGGGGCGACTAATGAACGCAAGCGTCAGTTGATATTTTCATCAGAACATCCACTAGAATTGGTTCGCATTCGGGTGCGGGGCTCTGTATTGCAAGTGACAGCGTGTTTGCCTCTTGTTAAGAAGGCCCAGGGTTTGACCCCAGGCGGAGTGGTTCCTTCGGAATAGGAAGAAAAAATCCAACTTTCCTAAGAAAAAGCAGCATACTGTACCAGCATGACTCAGGCCAGGATGACGGAACTTTTTTGTATGAAAAAGGTGGTGCCAGCCACGCGCACTGCCAACACTGCAACGCGACCCCGCGACCAGAGGTGAGGCAGGTGTTGGGTGACGCGTGACAAGCAGGCAGCTCCTGGCAACAGGACGTCAGTGCCAGCATCATATCCCACACCAGAGTCAGTCCCTTACACTCACCCAAAACTGCACATTTGACCTCTGCAATAATTAACTTTGTCACTTTTGACTTCCTCGACCGCTCGCAGTTCTATGTACGGCTCTCATTAATGACCTTAAAGTACTTTTGTTTAATAGTAAAAGGGAGAAAATTCCCACATTCTTACAGTTGCGTACAATACACACCCCATATACAATCACAATTGACAAATCCCTGTAAACAGTCACTAACCCCAGATATACAAACAGTAACACTCCACACACAGTCTGTAACACCAGATATACAATCAGTGACACCACACACACAGTCTGTAACACCAGATGTACAATCAGTAACACCACACACACAGTCTGTAGCACCAGATGTACAATCAGTAACACCCCACACACAGTCAGTAACTCCAGCACGTTCAAACCAATCAGATGAGAACGTCGACTGTAAAATTCTCCAAAGAATGGGAAACGTGATCATATAGAATTGATAGCAGCCTTGTAGGATTTGTCATACATAAATAGTAACACAACTCTACCAAATACACGGTCAGTAACACCACACATACAGTCCGTAGCACCTGGTATACAGTCCGTAGCACCTGATACACAGTCCGTAGCACCTGGTATACAGTCCGTAACACCAGGTTTACGGTGCGTAACACCAGATGTACAGTTCCTAACATCAGATATACACGCAGTCAGTAACACAAGACATACAGTTCGTAACACCAGATGTACAGTCTGTAACACCGGTTATACAGTCAGAGACACCAGACGTCGTAGTATCAAAACACCAACCCACGGTCAATAACAACCACCCACAAGATCAATAACACCACGCGCACAACCCTTTATACCACATGCAAAGTCGGTAACACCACGCACACAGTCCCTAACACAACATGCACAGTGCGCAACACAACACGTATACAGTCCCTAACACCAAATATCACCGAGTGGAAGCCTGCAACAAGCTCAGAAGCAATTTGCAGCAGCAGCGGTGCCCCAGCAGCCAGCCCAGCTCTCTCCCGCCCTCTCTCTGCTCTCACACAATAAGCGCTTTCACTGCCTCCACCTGAGTTACCTGAGGCACGCAGCATACCAACGAGCTGGTGCTCCTCCGACTCAGCCCGCAGCCTCGAGATCTCGTCTTAATCGAGCTGTGAGGGAAGTGCTCTGTAACCAGGAGTGATCCCAGCACGAAAACATCAACGTTTTGCTCTAATCATCGAAATATTGCAGGAACAGGCACACATATTTTATGCAGTTGTGCGCGTATTCCTTTTGTTTTGAGCGAAACGATTTCAGGCGGAATTGTGTTATTCTTAATGCCTATCGGGAATCACAGTGGTCCTTGTAGAATTGAGCCTCCATAATTCTTTATCTACAGAAAGATTTTCGAGAAAACTGGGCCCTTGAATTGACGCCGATTACAATCAAAAGTCACTGCAAGCCCGAACATCTCCAATGACCAACATTCTCTTTCCTTTTCTTTGTTAGCCATAGAAATGTGAAACCCTTGGTCTAAGGAAAGTGAGCACAATGTAAACATTCTGTCATAAATTCATAAAATTAGACCTTGCGCCATGGGCGAGTGAAATACCACTGATTTTCCTTTTCAACTAGGCACAATGGTCTTCAGTTTCTTAAGTTGCTGTGTATCTGTGCTAAGGAAATGGAATAAATTTTACCTGATCAAAATTATTCCCTTATTACAGGTCCTACAGTTTAAAGAATATTGAAATTCTATAGTGAACGCAAGGGTACGGCATTTGGAATCCTTTTGCTATTGGTATTTCTTGGTAGGTGCAGAATAGGCTTAGTGCGAATAGGCACAGTGCTACTTTGAAAACGAGATTACGAAATAAAAAACGTATCACAATTTGAATTAGTTTCTAAGCAATCAGCAAGATACAAAACTGTAGCGTTCTAAAGTCGTTAAAAAACATAACTCAGCAATAGCCCTGAAACTTTTGGCTCATCAAAGAATCATACAGCCACTCTATACGCTCACAACTGTACATATATATCTTCAAGTATAGAACAGTTGTGATACAACCACATTAAAAATATTTACTCCGATACGCCACACAAAATAAGGCCCTTCCGTCCTATATAGAAATAACTATGAGCAACTCCCTGGGCTGATGACGAAGCCGTCTGCCATGGGACGTCGAGCCATTTGCCATGCAGGCAAGCCGGGCCAACACCCCGCAATTATGTGCAGTCTGAGCACCCTGGTGCCCTCGTTTCTCCTGGTCTTGTCGGTACAGTTTCCGAGTACAAATATTATCAGTGAGCCCAGGTGAAAGAGTCAAAGTTGTTTTGTAAGGGAGATCAAAATAGGGTTAAGTTTATCCACAGAAGTCGAATGCTGTTGTCAAGAAATTATTCTGGATGGGTACCGGGCTCGGTAATTAATGGAACTCGGTTTCGGGTGCCATCTCATTTCGGGTGGCACTGAGAATCATTCTCCGCTCGGTCACAACAGCGCTGCTTTACTAACCGTGGATGACCTCTAAATAACACACCTGCCTCCAGGCAAAGTCGGTGCGAGGCTGTCGAATCGATCATACCTTTGAACTAATCAAATGAGTCCAAGATGGATGGACGGGTGTCCAAAAGCTGGGGTGGCTGCCAGTTTCGTAATTTAACATTGGCCTAAGAAAAACTGCGCATTCCTGTTGTATCATATGGATAAAAAAGGTTTCTTAGAAGTGATTGGTGATATTGGGGTTTGAAATAACAATTGCGAAACCTTGGGTTTCATCGTGCTGTTGTACCATGTTTTAAACATGAGTACCAATCAACGTAGATGAAAAAGGCTTTTCCGAGACCATGAACAATGAACAATGGACAACAATGAACATCGCAAACTATCGACTTTAACCAGATAAGTGACAATCATCTGTAGGTGCAACCATATGTAACATTCTGACAGGAAATTCAATTTGAAACAATTTGAAACAATTTAACACCACAAGTGTTGCATTATTTAAAGATATCACAAACATAAATTTCTCATACCATTACAATGGACAGCTTATATACATAGCTACTTGTGGGCCCGAACAAGGTCTATGACTCCTATGGGAATCTTACTTCATGGTTTCACTGACGTCCACGCGGTAAGCACTTTCTGCGAATGAGCGACCATCACCTTATTCCTGTTTTCCCTGATCTAATAGGCTTCTATCAATAGTTTCGTACGCATTATTTAAAAGTGACGGAAGCATGAAACTTCCGTTCGGCGAACTGCGGACAGCGCAAAGTCGCGCCGTGAGAGACACAGAGAGAGAGTGTGTGTGTGTGTTTGTGTGTGTGTGTGTGCACACACATAAGTGCTCTACAGATGAACGCCGGATGCCTTGTGTGTGCACCCTGCATGAGAAACCAATTACCTACTTAGAAAAAATTAGTAGATATAACTACCCGTCAATGGACCGCATGAACACAGTAGAGACAATTGCATTTGCGCGAAAATTCATTATTGATGTCAATCGCTTTGAACTTTAAATTGAAAATAAAGCGATGTATGCAGTATTAAAAAATATTCAGCGTGTGATGCATAATATAGCATTAGCGCAGTGTATTTTGCTTATTGTTTGATCCATTACAGACTCTAGTGGCCAGGTTCATGTAGCGTCCATTGTAAAGAAATTTCCAATATATAAGTAAATTTTCACAGTAAACCAGATCACAAAAGGCATACTGTTTATTATCTGATTATCACTCGATATTCGCGAAAAAAACGATATCTGTAACCTACATACGACACAAGAGTGAATAATTTCTTTCTTGTTTATCGTTTCGATGGAACCTATGTGCGCACTGCTTGTCCAATAATTTAAAAGATGTCATTTCTGCGACTCCTTCAGTAGCCCCTCCAGGGAATTTAACGAAAAATTCACAGAAAGTTTGCAATAAATTTATGCGCGAGCCGTGCAACATTTGCGAAATTCCGTGCACATTTTAAGAACGGCGATCTGCTTGAGTTTTAAGAACGCCGCATGGCAGTGTGCCGCATTTATGGCGTGTTGTACGGGCTGTGATTTCAAATGAACCAAAACAACAGCGTTTTCAATGTTTCCTACAGCACTGAAACTGATACAGGTATGCAACAAACTGTGTTAATTCAATACCCACAATAAGAATAGAATAATGTGGAGTGACGTTCTCCAAAATGTTATTTTTGAGTTCTCCAAAAAAATAACCTCCGCCACTTAGAGAAGGAACAGAATAGCACTCGTCGGATCGTGCGGCATTTTTCCATACTTCATTTGCTCAAAAGTGTGATCATAGCACCTTTACCAATGCTTGGAAATTCAGTCCCTGTTGCATGCAATTACAAAATTGCAGCCCTACCATCAATTAGCCTATTGCAGCCGCGGCGATATTAGCGTTTATGAGAGTCCTAATTTCGCTATTGGTGCCCTGCAGCGCAGGTGAGCAATGAGGATTGGCGTCACCTGATCTCGTGCTGTTAATGAGTTCTGCACACAATTCTCGCCGATATTCGCTAACCCACACCAGTTAACTCTGATTCATAGTCATTACTCGCCTCCAATGACGATGTTCCGCTCCGTTTTGCGCAGGGTGACATCATCGGAGATACTCATACTTGCGTTGAACTGGACAATCGTTGTCGCTTTTTATCACAGGCAGCACAGCGGCACTCGAGGTGCTTCGGTCGGTCCGGTGGCAGTCTGATGACATACATTTTATTGTCTGATTAATCGTGCGCACGAAAACTCAAGCGTGATCCAAAGAATCTATAGATGGCGGTAAAATCATCGAATAGTTTGCATTCATATGCTTGTAGCATCAGTTGTGCCTAGTCAAAATTCTGAAGATGAAAAAGTGCATGATATTCATGAGGTGGTCATACTATTTGGTAACTCTTGTTTACGTATATAAAGTTTTGATGACTCTTCGAATATTTTTAAATCTAGTGAAAATCAATTCACACAAATTTAGTTTATTAATAGAAAAACCCGTACTTGGACCTCTCATGCTCTACAGAGATACTGAAAAAATTGTCAAATATCCAGTTCATACTGGCTTCGTCCCACTTATTGTCACGGCAAGCATTGTGCCACACAAACTACCTGAACAAATGCGCAGCACTACCTGTGTGTTAATTAATATTGCTCAACACGTGCCACCGAGAATGCACAATTTCGCTCTCGAAATGACGCTCTCAATTACCCCGCCATTTACGCTCCCTGTTTACGCCCCAGCGCTGCAGTTCAACGACACACTGCTGTGGCTACAGGACAACGACTGGAAACATCCAGAATATCTGCCGTGTAATGTGATACTGAAATGCCCTCATCAGTTTAATAAGGACAGTCACGTGTTTTTGAAAATAAAATTTAAAAAGGAAAAAAAAAATTATGCTGCTCCATACGCTTTGCTGATATGGTTGTTTTTCAAATTCTCATCCTATTTCCCGAAGCATTTTTCATTGAGGCACCGTGAGCTGTTTCCGGACTTTCAGCAACATTATTTCGAAATTTGCCGTGTATTCAGTCTCAGAAATAGATTGTTCTCCCTTCCATTGTTAGTTCATTTTGACTTTTTTATGACACACGTGTCCGACGCCTACAGTAATACGATAATAGAAAATTCGGTTTCCCGTTTAATGCATTTATTATATTTCTCGTACGCTTCTTCCGTAATTTACAAAAATAATGAGAATACGGTCATATTTTTTCGTATCTGTTGGATCATTTCCAATGTTGTCTCTCATTAGGAATCACGAATAGAGTACTTATAACCTTCAAGTGTTTGGAAACTGTATTTCGGTATCTGCATATGATACCACCCACTTCATATACACTGTTGCAAATATTACACTCGGGCGTTTATTTATTTCACTTCAGCATCTTCTTAGTGAATTAGATAGGAGAAAATTCCCAGGTCTTAACACTCGATTCCATATTCCTAATCGGAGAGGCTGTGTCAGAGAAGGCAGTCAGTATCAGGGATACTGAAAATCCTCATAAAAATTGCGCCAATCGCGAGTGATCACGGCAGCACGGCCCGTGATAGAGCAGATCTTTGCAGTAACTCAAGGGCTGGCCGAGTCTTCCCTACGGTTGCGCAAGACGGCTCAAATTCACGTTAGGTGAAACAAATGTGGCCTCCGTCGTCTATTGGAACTGCACGACGCAGAGGCTGCGCAGGGCAGCCCCGCCAGGCCTGCGTGGCCGCGACTTGCGGCAGGCTGGAACAGGAGTTCTCGGTGCAGTCCCGTATGTCAGGGCTTTGAGGGCGCATTGGGTGCGCAAATGGCGCCTGCCTCGTATTGGACATTTCTGCGCCTCCGCTCTGCCGTTTTGGGCCTGAAACTACCGCGAATGCGTGAATGGTTACCCACACCTTGCCTGCCCCAAAACCGAGCACGATTTTTGACTGAGAATTACTTTATTTCCCAAAAGAAAAGTCATAAATAGTAGGGCATCTTAAGAAATTAACATAATTTTTCCTGCCATTTTTGGCCAGGCAAGTGTACTAGTTTTATCTAAGTTAAACTACTTGTATATTTATGGCTCTATCGCGGGCAGTCATTTCACCTTTTGAGCAATAAGCAGCGAGAAGATACGAGGCCTCTAGAACATCACTACCAAGCGTTATGCGTAGCTAAAACGAGTTAGGCATAACACTGCCATCTCCAGACCTTCCTCTGTCAGGAAAGTGAGTCAATTAAAAACGAAGAATACCTCCAGTAGTTGATGGGGCACACGGGTTTCAAAGTCGCCTAACTCTGAAGCCAAGTTCTGTCGTTTTTAAAAACCAGTGGCGTAGAAACCAGTTCCATATGTTTCTAGTGGTCTCATATATATAGTTGTATTTCTAGGTATTCTTAAAATGGAGTCAGATCTTCTAACCTTACGTTGGCGTAACTGTATCCAGAATCTTACAAATTTGACGGCTGGAAAGCGTCAGGAAAATGACTTACTATTGATCGAGCTGCTCTAGGTAGTTCATACTGCATAAGAAATCCAGGTTCCAAACTATTGTTTACTGTTTAATTTCCATATTTTCTTCCATTTCTCATAAGTAAACTAATAATTTAAAATCTAAAAGCGTAACAGTATATGTTCATTTTAATGCCTAAATGATTTCAAAAATTATATTAATCACATGCATCTTGATCTAGCGACACATGAAACTAACTTAATTATTCAAAGTTTTCATCATCATGATTATATCGTATCAAATAAGGTTTCCCAGGAAATAAGAAGAGTTGAAACTTCGATCTTCAAATAAAGGCTCTTATTCGACCACCTTGTGTTGTTCAGTTTCAGATGGAAATTAATTTCAGAAATTATTTTACTCGTGAGGCACGTGTCTTCCCCCTCACGCCATCCCCAGTAAGGACAACTAAATACGGGTCCAGGCATTCTTGTATTGCCCTATGATCTCTTTTGTTGCTGGCCTCCCGAGAATCATAGTCGTAAAAGGAAGAGAAAATATCTTTTTCTCGCTAGGATCAAAATGAGCCTGTGGGAAAATGGCGAGAAACACAGTTGGTCAGGAAATACTTGAATAATTTCTTTGACGTCACTAGCGTTCCAGGCTTGGAGGTCGCTCGCTCGTAAGCGCGATCGCTGTGGCTGCCGATATTCGACATTTCCGGCGGAACACCATCGTTATTTGTGCTAGAAGCTGCTCGGTGTCCGCCATCAATTCTAGAAACCTTTCATATTAAAATTAGAAGACGCTTCACACTGTTACTACCTGTACCACAATGCGGCACTTCGCCACCAACAAATGTACCAAGGCTCTCCTCACGACAACGACTTCGTTGCTCGCGAAGGTAATTGGCTCTGAAGAATTGTAATCCTTTATCGACCGAATTATTTTTGCGATAAGGCCTGCATTTAGCTTTGTAAGGAAAACTACCTGCAGCCTCACGAAAGCAGACTTTGACATTCATATGGACAGTGTTGGGTTGAGTGGCGTAATCGTGATATTATAGGAGTATGCACGACGTTTTTCTAACAAACTCCAAATGATAACTAAAATCACAAGCAGAACCCGTATTTTTATTTTTCCGAATAGGAGCAATACTCTGATTGCCACTTACCTCCATAACTTAAAAGGGAAAACCACTAACCTAAATTTATGATTAGAGAATAATACGCTCTTTCGAAATCATATTCATTAAATTCATCAAATCTAATTTAGAAACCTAAAATTTGTTATTAATGAATGTTATGCTAATAATGAATGAATGAATCGTTTTTGTGTCTGTTTGCGTGTGGATGACTGCACACCTGAGTAGGGGCTGGCTTATTCCTCTTCGATGCCTACCATTTCCCCAACCTAACCAAACAGCTCTAAATAAATCCTTACAACAATGTCAACAATAGAACTACAGCCCAACGAGGGCACTCGGGGTTGAAGCTTCTTCTTCTCTGCCAGAGTGACCGCTATCTTGAAGCGAAACTTTCTGCAATACTGATTACTGCACTACAAACTGTGTAGTTGGAGCACCAAGATTAGAAGTATATGTATGGGACCATATTGCATACATGATTATTACCTTAAGAGTATATGTATATAATACTTAAATATATACCAACACTCACGTTTTATGAATTTGTACCCAAAATTATCGTACTCGAACTATGTACAATAAACGATCAGAATGCCATAGAACAAAAAAAGAGAACGTGCATTCGTCCGAAGTCTCAGTCGTCCGTTTTTACGGATGTAGACAGAACGTGAAGGGTCATCACCACCACCCATGTAGTACACTTGTAGCACTGCAGCGCAATTACGATGTGGAACGTATCCTAAACTTAAAATTCATAGTAATCTGCGAAAAAGAATACTACTTTTTGAATTTTCACGGAAAAGAAGTTGTTTTAAAAAGGGTCAGTGCATCGTGTTCAGGACACGCGGCAGCAAATCTAGACCCCGAATAGCGTAGGAGGAATCCTCATGGTTGG
>VOMN01114189.1:0-22701 GCA_014899125.1 Orchestia grillus | reverse complement strand
AGCACGAGAAACACACCTGCACACCAAAAACGAGCAAAGTTTAGGAAAAGCAGCCAGTAAGATCTTCCTACTTCATAAGGTGACACTCCGCATTACTTAACAAGTAGCATTAGCAAAGTTGACGATGTTGCAGCACGAACCATCAATTGATGAAAAATGCAACACCATAGACATCTTCATTGTCGGACATGTGAGACATGCAGTTGCACGCGCAGTAGAACTAACGCAATTTCCGAGGGCAAACATACATTACGTGGTCCCTGAGAGGTTTTAATTTCCAACTAGAAATCATTCACCACACCAGTAAATTTACAAGAAAATTATAGCTAAACATAGTCTAAACACGATTGAACAGACTTGAAAAATGAATTCATCAGTAATTAGTGAATGATGAAAGAAGGAACGAGGTTTATCATTCATAATAAGAATATCGTACGTTTGAAGGGTTTCGCTGAAAAGTCAAGCAATATGACACCCGGAACTTGCCAGCATAACTTGGACATTTAGTAGCTGATCCGGTGTGCATATTTCTGGTGATTCTCATTTCTAAAAGTTAATGGAACTTATTCCGTGATTCACCACTTGCACTATTTAACTTGATTTGCTCTATTACCTTCACGTCATTGGCATCGAACGAATGAGTGCGCTAGACAAGATCGAATGGAGTTCCGTGAATTACGAAACTGGAAATTAAGGATCATGCGAAGGACAAATTAACTGGACGAGTCAATGAAACGACAACCTTAGACATAAATAAGACATTGAAACTTTTAACGTGAAATAAGTACATGCATGTCCAAACAAAAAGTAACATGAACTAGAATCTTGGTAACTATAAATCCTGGGAAAATGATCATATTCGATCTTGCCTGAAGAAACACGTTTTCAGTGGAACTTAACCAGAAACTTTAAGGACTTCAGTGAGCAGTAACCTCTAAAAAGATCGCCACATGTGGGAACGCATAACGTTAGTTCCACCTGAAGCAGCGGTTTCAAGCGCTCCTCACCACGAACGAGATCAGCAATGAAAATCAATGAATCCATTCTTGAAACATCCCAGTACAACCAAGGGATATGTTCGCACAACCCGAACAGGCGACGAACTTTAGACTGAAGACTCACCTTGGAATCGGGACTGATGGCGAGGGCATAGCAGGCGGGAGCGGCGGAGGTTAGTTCTGCCTTAATTCTGGGAGTGGGAGCAGCCAAGTCCCAAACGCTCAGAGTGGAAGCCTCGCCGCCGACGACCAGTGTGCGCATGTCAGGCAGGAGCTTCACCGACCTGATGTAGCTGTCCCGTTGCTGTCAACACACACGTAACAATGGGCTCACTAAAAGAACATGTTGATGCTGCAAATAAACTAGTATTTACAATAGCTCCCTATGCAAAGTATTTTTGGCACATAAACGAACTATCAGTTAGAATACCTTCTCTTAAAACACACTCTCTGTCACCTACGGCTTTATTAATTACACGTATATCCGAGAAAAAAATCGCTACAATGAAGTTCCGCTTTGCGGACAAATCCAAGACAACGCGGCTCACCAAACAATCCAGCTGAGAGACGGGGCTTTTAGATCCAGGCTGGCTGATGTCCCACACTTTGACGCAGCCCTTGCCGCCGGTGTACACGTACTTGGTGGGGTTGCTCACTGTGACTGCACACACCACCTCGCCGTGGTGCAATGTGTTAATCGGGCGCGCGTGTCGAGGGATGCCAGGTCCCAAAAGAGCGTCAGGAGGGAACGGCACAGGGGCCAAATTACCGTCTCCGCTCATGTGGAAACTATACGCTCTGGAAAGAAATGCGAAATTTTTTCAAGATCAGCCTCCAAATTTGCTGCTCGTTTTTGTAACCATGAATGCTAATGAGCATCAATTTACATGAATAAGCAATACCAGAACCTCTCGATATATCTACCGGCATGAGACCGGATTAATCGAGAGTTTATAAATGAAGATTCGGTATTAAGTCACCGAAAATGAGAAATGAATACTAAATTAGGGTTAACTGGAATAATTACCATCTTACTTGGCACCTATTCTAATAATTATTAAAGTTCAAAAATAAAACATAATATATTACTATTTATTCATGTATGTTATACATACATACGAAGAAAATTTATATGTATGACAATTAATATTTATTGAAATTATAAATCTTATCTATACATAAGCTTTGGCTCTGTAATGATAAATGACAAATATTTTAGAAATGTGAATAAACAAGGGTTTCAGCTTTGCAGATCCCAAAGCATTTACCCCTAGCAACAGCGTAACCCTGTCGTTGCGGACCTTCAATCCTGAACAATGTTGCTCAGTCTCAGTAACATAAGATCGGGAAGGCATGGACTTGTAGAGTAAGCCAGTCTCACCGCAGTTGCGAACTTGTTCGAGAGAGTAACCATCCTCTGGGAAAATTTTTCTAAAAGTAAATAGTCAGAGGCTGCCCTATCGTCAGCACTGGCGGCTTCTCTAGAGAACACGTTTTTTAGACAGAATCTTTTTGAATCTATGAAACCAGCCATCGCTCCCTTTGAAGTTTTCAGATGCTCCTCCTTTTTCTTGAACCAGCTTCAATAGCGTAACGGCTTTCTGTCTTATAATACGTGCAGATAACAGAACTCTTTTCTCTCTGATTTTCTTTCCATACATAAAATAAAATTTTCTATGGTATACATTGTAGAATTGCGAATTTTTACAGAAATATTACTTCCCTTACAATGAAGAGCGCTTGCACAATGCCAATTTTCTCTTGATTTTTCTTATTTTTCTCTGACGGTTGACAGACAAAAAAAATCCCTAATGCTTTTAGTAGCCGGTCCTTCCTTGTTCAGTTTATCTATAATATTCAATTTCTCCTTAATACTAACTGCTTTTCTTTTACGTCTTTCAGTAACTGACTTTCTTTTACGTCTTTCAGTAACTGACTTTCTTTTACTGTCACTCATGAGGGTAACCATCCAACATAATAATACCCATTGTGTATTTAATTATATATTTATATATATATATATGTTTGGTGTCCGCTTCTGAAGGAATGACATACAGCAAAATTAACTTTTCAGTTATTACACAAAAAACTACAACAACTACTGTTTTTCATCGTCAGTCAGTTGGTAGTAGGAATACAATTTATTCCCGGTTGAACGAGGATAATAGTACAAATTAGTAGAATTTGTAAATTGAATATATCAAAATTAGTTATTTCAATTAAGGTGTTCATTAAAACCCGTTACTTTCCCGGACGTTCATACTAGTAGTTTATAATTAATTAGCAGAAAGAAACTAAAGCACGATAGCAGAAGGAAGAGGCCTTTCCCGAGTCGGTGTTCCTTAGTTTTTTTTCTTTCGAGACATGTGTAGAACAACTGAGAGTGGTAGACGGACAAATCGAGATACCCTGTACTACTGGAGAGAACAATACGAGATATATCGAGCCAGGGACAGATCGAGAGAGAGATAAATCGAGGGTTTCCTGCAGTTAGGACACTTGAAACTATTACGCCTAAAACAGAATAGCCAACATGTTAAAATAGTTATCGCGATTGCATGAATAGAAACATGATAACAACCATAGAGAAGTACAGATCAACTTACGGCTTCCCTCCTTGAAGTGCGTGGAGACCAGGTGCTCTAACATGGAGGTCCAGAGATCCCGCAGGTGTTCCAGGTGTTCTACCAGGATAAGGGTAGCCTGCTGCGGCGGCAGCAGCCGCGGCTGCAGCTGCAGCAGGAGCCCCGGCTTCAGGGAGGGGATAGCCTGGAGGATATGGCGCAGCCACAGCCCCTGGGATTGGAGGAGCTTTTGCTACTGGTTTCATAGCCGAAGATGATGATGAGGACGATGAAGAGGACGAAGAAGAAGAGGAAGTTGGAGTTGTGGGTTTGGTATCTTCTTTGCGGGCCTGAGGGGTGCTTGACGAGCTGCCTGAGCTGCGGGGACTGATAGACCCAAGTGGGGGGGATTTTTTGTTGTTAGCCACAACACCATTTTCACGGGGTGACGACGTGCCGTTCACTGCAGGACTCACTGCGGCATTGGACTCCTGGAAAAAAAACACAACGCATGCAGTGGCGTCAACAAGTGATAACAGAATGCATACACAAGTAGGTAAACTTCGACTCAAGCGATGAAGTTATGGGGAAAACCCGATTCATAATCCAAAGTCCCGATACCATACGGCTTCATGAAGTGAGACAAGTAATGGAAGGGAACACGATGACTAGGATCGCCTTTATCTTGCGTCACGCACGAAACGTCCATAACTGAATAATTTTCAAATTGCACAAAGTTTTAACTACTTGATACTACCTAACACTTAGTGAAATGAACAGTCTTGAATAGTTAGATGAGAAATGTTCTAGTGAAGTGAATAGTTCTATGAAAATGCTCGATGGTAAAGATAGTAGCAATATGGATTTGCAATGGTAAAGATAGTAATGTGAATTGAATTAAAAAAACGAATGATTGAAAAATTCACGCCGAGACAGAACGACAGCGTCGTTTCAACAAGGTGAGATACAAAACTCGAAGAAAACAAAACGATATCAACACTGGCATATATACATCATTGTAAGATCGATATGGCGAATAGAATCTTTCGAGTCGTGAAAAGGAAAATACAACCAGATAAAAACGATAGAAGATCAATGTTGCCGACACCGCTGAGTGCCTCTCCACATAACAGATACGAACAATAATCTGTCGATAGCCTATGAGAGCATGCACTTCATATCGCCATCTATCTTTCCGACGCTGTCGATAGCAAGGACGGCAGGAAAGATGACATTCGTGAGTGGTCGTTTAGGAGTTCCCACAGCTCATTGTGTGTGGGAGAATGTCCAGATAGCAAATGAGATAAAGGAGCTGTGCGAATAAACAATCGTAATTGATATCAATGACGGCGCTCAGAGAAATAAATGGCCGTATGAACAGGCACACCAAACTACCTATGGAAATTCCCGAGTACAGGTACTCGTCCGAAACAAAAACCTGCCCGGTGTCACTCATTGAGCTACTGCATAATGCCGCCTCATTGCTTCAATTGTGATGAGCGCACTAGCTGTGTTGTGGCTACACATTTTTCCATGAGCCGCACATGTCGCCGCCTAATTGAAATGCATCATGCACTGACCCAATCAAACTCGTTGAGTAAGAATGAATTAAACATGGTTAGGCCCATGAAAATTAAAATTTGGGATGAACTATTCAAAAGGAAAAATGTCGACCCATAAACCATATAATACGAAAATTACTTTGAAAGCTGACTAATGAATGGTTTCACATAAAAGCAAATTCAAATATTACAGTATTAGAAGATAGTCTTCATTCAATACGCGTTCCAAGACACCAAATGTTTACATGAACTGCAGTGAGAACGTCTGAAAAAGAATGATGTGACATTTGAGGTAGTACAAACGTCATACCAGACAATAAAATAGAACATTTAATAACCAAAAGGATGCCTTACCCATTGACAACTACTGAAGTTGCCCCTACACATAGTAGCAAGTATCTTTTGAACGTACAATCACACTCACAAGCTAACGCACAGCCGCATTGGGCGTATGGTATTTGATTCCTCAAAAACCAATGTGTCAATTCTGGTACTTTAAGTATCATGTGGTGTCGCACTCAACACCAAGAAATGAATAGAACCATCAAAAACATACGAGAGTACACAACCAACGGTCCTTCTGAAATACTTTACAAGAGCAAATTTAGCAGCCAAAAATTTTGTGCATGGATACTACAGAAGATGTTACATAAAAACGTACGGAGGTACTGGTTGGGTCCTCATTTTGTGGCAAAACAATGTCGCAAAATTCCAATTCCAGGTTAGTAAATAAGTTTCGATCGACAATAACACGAAATGAGTTTTAGTAACCACAATAGAAAAATAGATGTTAAAACACAATTATATCAACTTAAAGTGAAAATTTTAACCAGTTACGTAATTTTTTAACTTTTAAAAATCTTACCTGCTGATCATCTACGACTACATCTTGCTCGGCCTTGGGCACCATTCGCTCCTGTGGGCCACAAAATGAAAAACTCCGTCATACACCAATCTAAAAACAATGAGAGAAAACACAATCTAAACCAACACGCTATGTCTGCACAAACATGTAAATAATGCACGAACAATGTTTTTCAAACAAAGCGATAAACAAGTGCTCCACGGAATATCAACGCTCGCATGCTACGAAAACATGTATGTAAATAAGCTTACGCTGAGCCAGCTCGTACACGAAAGCACTAAATTTTACACTGACGATATCAGAACAGAAGCTGGGATGTATTCCAATGTCTCAAGTCGAATCTTTATTTCACCACAAACTTGAGCTACTAAACGCAGCGACGAGATTGACTTGGGCTTGGGTATCACTAAAGAAACACAGAATTCAGATCGCCAATATTTTCATGTCATTTTCACCCATTTGCATGGCATTTTTTAAGAAATGATAGAAACTAAGAGCCACCCTGATGCTGGCTTACATATTCTTATATATTCATGGACATTTTTTGATCTAATGACTGACAGAACCTACTTCAATGATATTGTGAATCATAAATCGTCAAGTCGTGAAGTGAAACAGTGGTCACAAGGCAAGCATTTATCAAAAGCAATATTCACTGCACCATGAACAAAATGAGTAAAATTGACAGGAGAGCAATCGAAACCTACATAATATAATCCTAATTACAGTAAAATTTTGTTCTCCTATCACTTTACATGGAAACACTTACATGATTTTCCTCTCGCTTGATTTTCTTGGGCTCGGGCTCTGGGGAGCGTCCACGGTATTTTTCCCCAGCGCCGGGGGACAGACTGCTTCTCTACAGGGGGAGAGATAAAATCCTTGGTTATGGCAGACCTTTTCCGTCCATGTGGATATCTGAATCCGCTTTCATACTAATGCTGCTAGTTTTTCGTAGAAAGCTAAATGTAGACTCGCAGCATACACACCCAAGGCTGCAGCCTTATTGTACACGCGCAAATATCATACGATTAGTGCGTGATTTACTGCTATTAGTTTTTTTACTGGAAAACTCCAAGCAGTCCCATCGTCAAACTAATTTGGCTAATAGATGTTTAACCGGCAACCCATGAATGACGGGCGCCGTATCTGCAGTAGTTTCATTAGGGCGTATGGTATGAGACAAGGTACACACAAATACGAAGTGCAAAACAATGACGACTGCAGCATTTGAATAAACAATTGACATGGTGTGGCTAGAAATGCCTTCCCAAAAATAAATGAAATTAACGCTTCTCACGAAAAGTTAACAAATATGACTAATCATGGCAATGATGTATCATTTCATTAACCTGGGTTGCAAGTTGAATGTTAAAACCTACAAATGAGGAACCGTTCAACACTATCAAGGTATTGAACATCGATCTTTAAAATTTTATTATGGAGAAATTTAAATGAACTGCAAGTTAACAACGGCACGAAATTTTTACCTGCATAATTTCCACTTATTACTGAAGATAAAATTGCAACAAGAAAAGTATCTCATCAAATCCCGAGGATATACTGGCTCTTTAACAATCGTTTCAAGTATAGAATATTCTGAAATCAAACATCCACAGTCTTTTTTAAATTCCTGATGTACAGAGAGCAGTATCATGCCTTTTGAAATACCTAATAAAACAAAATCCCAGGACAAATTATCTCTACTTTCACCTTACAAAATCTATTCAGATACGAAGGCAATAAACGCACACACACTTACATGTCTTTCGGCTGCAGTCGCAAGCACCAACGGCACAGCAGCGCATGGAAGAGACAAAGAGGGACAAGTTAGACTCACTCACAGCGAACAAAGAACACACATTTATATCACACGTTAACCGAGTCTTTTTCCTTCACCCCAGACCAAAGCCTTTTTTGAAAAACTTTTCGGCCGGGTTCATGCTGCCACGAAAAATAAGAGTAAAATTATTCAGGAATTTTTATGCGAACAAAATGAAGCAGGAAGTCTCGCGTTACCGACTTTCTGAGCAATTGAGAGCATTTTTGTGGTGCACTAAAGTGGGAGTGCGGGCCCCTCTCAAATGCGCGGGCCGACAGAACAGCTGTTCCGAGGCAGGCAGCTTTGTGCTCCTCGCACTGGGTTTTGTGCGCCGTGTTGTAGGCGTCGTCCATTTTATTATTACGATTATTATTGCTATTGTTGTCGTCAGTGCGAGATGCGCTGTGGGCTCCCAAATGATCTACTTCAAAATTGAAAATTTCCACGTTGTATTGTTCACGTTTGAGTTCAAGATTCAGATGCAGTTCAGACCTGGAACAACTGAGGTTTACAGTATTTATGAACGCAAAATTACTGAGCGAGCATCAAGTTAAGATACGAGCACGAGCAGCATCGCTTCACGCAACTTTACAGCCAGGTTAGGCATCGATCTCTGCCGCCGACTGTTCGTCACGCACGAAAGCTGTGCGGGCGCACGTTGGTTCGTGCGGTTAGCCGCGTGGTGTGTGCGGTTACGGATGCGGTGAGGCCACACAACGATGTGGCCGGCAACCACATTTAGACGACACAGATTACAGCCGGTAATTTAGCCGGATCCTTGGTCGGTCGAGGAGTACTTTAGGCGCAGGGGTGGAGGCGGCGCGCATGAACAGGCACACCTCACACACTTGTCTGCACGCGTGTGGGTGCAGGCGTACGGCATGCACACGTGTGGTGCACCTGGCGCACGATTACAGCCTATAACCTCCAGAGACGAGCTGTGGATATCATAAGAGTTCCAAAAGCTTCCCCAAATTAGAATCACAACACTCCAAAGCATCACGTCAAAGCTAAATTTAACGCTGTCACGCGATACTTAAATTCACGATGAAATGTTTAAACGCAATAGCAATTCACGCACGATTTCCTATCCACGAAGTTCACACATTTACGAAGTATGTCACAAGTTATAAATAAAATAAGCGAGAAAAAGAGTAGTGACCAACTTATTTACTTGCGCGAAAAGACACAAAATATAGTCGAGAGGAGCAACAGCCTGTGCGAGCACAAATAAGTCCACATCGGCTGCAGCCGTCTCCACCACTCCTCACTCTCTCCGCCCGCACAAATGCTTTCGATGCAGGCAAGAAAGAAGGCGACCACAAAACGAATGTCCCGCCGACGGAGAAGCACCAAACTTTACGCAAACTTTCAAACGCAGAGGCCAATATTTCAGCGTCAGTTCAGTCAAGATAAATCGGTTGGCCACGATCGCAGGGTCGCGAATATAAACACACGAGCGCGGGCCTAACCCGTGACTGTTGCAAGCCGCACTCACACGGGCTGCCTGGTATGCACGTTTGTGGCTCGGATACGGAAAGAAACTGGTGATTGCTCATGTTTTAGCACAAGCGAGTTAACTCCCATGATGAAAATTACGTAAGATTAAAATGCTAGTGAGAGTTGTAGGCGTACAAATTGCACTGTCGACAGAATACGACGGATGTTCCACCACCAGATCGAGGTTCAAAATTAGGGCAGAGGCACTCTCTAAAGCTAGCACCTACCTACAGTCCTGTTGGGCACAATCTTTGGTTCAATGTGCCACTGTTGAACACTGATTTTTAAAACTTCCGTAGTGCACTGAAGATAAAGTAAGGAGACTGCTGAAAATATTTCTAATTGACACGGCCCCATGATATATGAACGAAGAGTCGATAATTATAACACGCGCACCAGCGGAGATACGAGGGGACGTGCAGGTCAGAATTCATGCTAATAAGAGATCAAGTCGTCCCCGATTATAATATCCCACAACTTGCTCAGAATTACCAAAGCAGGAGTGAAAGCGGCAGTCACACCTAGATATCTCCATGTCGCAGGTGTACAGGTGATGATCAAGTCGGGGTAATTTCCTCACCCAGTGCCTAGAGGAGCTACGAAGAATTAGCATTACGGGTCTCAGCGTATAAAGCTGCTCAGACGTATATGGTGTTGTGCTTAAGGCGCTCAATAAATCATAAATGAAGTTGAAACGAGAGAAAATACGAAACATTCGTCAGAAATTTTCAAAGTGTAAACGGAATGGAGAGGTATGTCGCTGCAGACATGCGGAATTCGAATATTTAAACCTAACGCTAGATATTAGTGCATTATAGAGCTTCTGAAGTTTTTTGGTAATACTTATATATTTGCGCGGCAGTCTTTGTAATTTTTAAACGACTCGGAAGAGAAAAAAAATTAAGTTCTATCTAAAAACGAAAGTTCGTTCAATTTTATCGCCCAAAAGGAAGACTTTCTGCAGCATTGTAGAAAAAAACACAGAAAAACTCTAAATTCTTTTAATTTACAAGTCCTGTTAACGCGAAGCGCAAAATTTCGTTGAAAACATTAAATACAAGACGGATGTCGCGCATGGCACGCATTTCTTCTGGGGACATAAAAACATCACAGAGAAGTAGGTTATCGGCAGGCATGGCAATAACCATACAGGCGCTGGATTTATTTATCTTTCTATTGCCCAGGTGCAATAAAGTCGGTAGATCACAGAAGAAATTCCGAAAAGAAAGGAAGGGACGTCGCCCTCATACCGTGTTTATGAGAACACGCACGCAGGTAGAAGAGGTTCTTTTTAGTTTGGAGAAAGGCCGTCACAAATATTTTAAATATTTATTTACCACAAGTATTTTACATCAGAGACAGGTTTGCAATCAGATGAGGAATGACGAAGAACCGGGATCAGGATATATACCACATGTGGGCCCGAATCAGCTACAAGGCTTCTAGGGCAACCCATATAAAAATGAAGGCATTCAATTTACAGTACATCAATGATTAATAACAAAAAAAGGCTTAAGGTTACACTCAGATATGTAAGTTACAAGAACTTTCTGTTCACGACATGCAGTGTGCACAAAAGTATGAGCAGCTCCGGTTATGATGAATAATAAGTTTCGCAGTTTCATGCCATTTTTCCGGATAGATCTTCAAGAATCATCCTGCCTGGTGGACAAGTAGTAAGCTAGATCACAAGGGAAAAGCCACACCAAAACATACATATCAGATCGCTGTCAGCTCTCAAATCCCAAACTCGGTCACACGTGCACCCACTCCTCTCGATAACGACGACACGAGAAGATACGAAATTAGACGAGCATCAAAAACGAATCGTATGAGGACTACATCTGCCGAAATAGGTCTCGGAATTCCGTGAGCGTTTCACAGCGCTTGAGTCGGCTCAGCGGAGCACAGTACCTCACGTCAGAATTACGGTCGCTTGAAAAGGCGAGCAGTTCCAGCTACACGGAAATTCTTCACGGCGGTCTACAGTTATGAGCCGCAAAAAAAGAAAATTGCGGAGAGCCTCTGCCGGCCATCCCCAGCGACGTTATGACGTGTGAAGGAGCAATATTTAACAGACGACTTCATGTCTCGCAGACGAGCACAAGACGCGAGTGTAAAAGACGTTAGGGAATCAGAACTCGACTTCTGAGCACGCTTCACAACATACCGTTTACGAGCGAAGTGAACGCCAGAAGTGGTACACAATCCGACACACGGGGAAGAGGGCACAAATTCCACCTCATATAAGACGTTTCGGTCACTCAACGTAGAAAATGATTATTAATCAGTTGGGCCGTGCTATGTCACCTCAAAATAATTCACTATCATCATTCTCGTATATGACCATAAGAAAATTATTACGCATTAGCAAATTTAACTCGAAGTTCATCTAAACAACATAAACAAAAAGTAGCCTGAACTATAAACTCGTGTTATCAATCTGCACTCGTATAATTGTCGAGCATTCATCAAGAAGATGCATTAGAGGAGGATCGAGCACACTGAAGTTTAGCAAATGATTCGGAATGCGGATCATGAATGCATTTGAATTAGAGGTCGGAAAAAGTGGCCCCAGCTATTCGGAGAGAAGTAAATTTGGTGAGCGCAATCAGGAGGATGGGCCCAAGATAATGTCCGGAGAGTCGTCTTATCGCAGCGCTTTCGCCTTAATTGAACAGTTAGAGAGCGGTGGCCTGAGCTGGCGTCCGGACCCCTACCTCCATTACCTCCTTCCTGGCACACAGGCTTCTTGTGCTTGTCTCCACACGCTGCGCCTAATCTTTCTAGTTTCCCCGGTTTTACTTTTGTTAGAATTTTATTTTTATCGCTCCATTATTTTCCCCGTCTGCCTCCACATTCTCGTTGTCAACCAATTAACTTCAGTGTGAAGATAGGTAGTTGAATTTGTTGAATAACAGTTTGCAAAAATCCATATGGGTCTGTTCCACGGTCGGTTCCAAAAAACCACGAACTGATATAGCAATCGTTATTAAGTGAATTTTTCGAATGTCTTCAACATAATACCTGACAACATTTCCATAGTTCTTATCAGAACATCAAACTAGTGAATGTTTTCAGCTCACTAAAGCATTAGAACAAAAACAACGCTTGCTACACATCCACACTTCCTAGTCCAGCCTAAATAAGACAAGCTCTTGGTCAACACAAGCTAGACCGCTCTCTCCAGCTTACGTAGCTCTCCGTGAAGTTGGTATCAGTTTTATCGGACACCAAGGTTCTTTTTTCCCTCCCTTTAACATGTGCAGCATCTGAGCACTTATCAACAGTTATCTTTACCTCGTCTGTCATGAAGCGAGTTATTTTTCGAGGAATTTACTACTTTGTACGCATTTCATATCTCTTACAGTGTAGGTACTCTGTCCGCGATTTTCGTTTCTTCTATTCCAACGTAATTTCCGCTCTTATCACGCATACAATATCGGCCATGATATAAAAGATGGAAACGAAATGACACTCAACATGTAAAACTACACACAGAATTTTAAATTGTCTGTTTATTTTTTTAGTAATTCAATTTTAAAAATAAAAGCATTTTGCATTGGCTAAAAGTTAAGGATCGTCCTATAGGCCCAAATGATCGTCCTATAGGCCCAAACGATGGTCCTATAGGCCCATGTCACGCCGGAGTTCCATGGAACCTCCCCTCCTCAGCTTCAGCGTTGTGAGACACTGCTTTCTTACAGTGAATATTGCACTCGGTAGCTGGGCGCAGTGCGCCTCACAGGGCGAGGCGTCACCGTGCCGTCGCTCTTGTTATGGTCGCGTGTGCCGCACACCAGCTGTCTCGTGCAAAGGGCGTCCAGCCGCCCATGCCACTGATCGCTCGAATGAATGCTACCTTTGATTTCAATCGCTTTAATAGAAAAGTCACTATTACCGCTAAACAAAAAAAATCGTGCTGTTCATGAATAAATATTTGAATTGACAAATTCTTTCCGGGAGGAGAGCATTGTTACAAATTGAGAATGAGATTAAATGGATAAATATGGACTGTCAAGTTTATTAATGCATCAACGAACCACGCTGAGGCAGTGCCAGAAGGCGCTCGTTCAAACAGTCTAATTAGAGAAAAAATGCCTCGCAATTTTTTGAAGAGACATCATTAGCAGCACGTACTAAACGCAGTGCGATGCAAAAAGCTACGTAAGACACTACTCATGCTCTGCATAAGGAAGCGTAGGATGGTTCACAGCAAGCAGATAGAACGTAAAGCTCGGCAAGTGTGGTGTCTGTTGTACCAGAAGACGACCATAAAACAAAGCCAGCACACCAGGGGAGAAGCGCCGCGTAAACTCGATGTTAGGAGATCATTAATGGAGTTGGGGCAGGCCATCGACGACTCGCTGCTACACGGCGCCTCTCCGACGCAGAACACATGAGCTCACAGCCTAATGAAGAGAGATCGCAGCGTGAACCTATCGTATCGACGCAATAATGGAGATCGCAGCGTGAATGCATCGTACCGCCGCAATAATGGAGATCGCAGCGTGAATGTATCGTATGGTCGCAATAATGAAGAGAGATGGCAGCGTGAATGTATCGTATCGACGCAATAATGAAGAGAGATCGCAGCGTGAATGTATCGTATCGCCGCAATAATGAAGCGAGACCGCATTGTGCACGCACGGTATCGCCAGCCGAAGATCCAGGAAACGAGGAAACGCACCACAGGCAACGGAGGGAAAGCGTCACCCTCAAGTTGAGCTTATTACAGAGGCTGTCCAGCTCAGCGGGTCTGGTAAGTAAAAAAGACTCCACATTTATTAAAGATTTTCAACGCATCCTAACAGCTTGGACTATGATAGTTCTCTGAACTTCACAAAAAATGAAGTAATAAATATTACGGAGAAAGCGTGACACACTTCTTTAAGGTATACTGAATTTGAATTAACATTATCCAGAAATACAAAATGCTAGAGTAACGCAAATAAAAAGCATTTCCTATGCGGAATCGAAATGGGCAAAAGCGATGTGATCGGCAAACGAAGGTCTCATTAAAAGTAAACACGATCGTTACATTTAAAGGTCACGATTGTATCCCAGTCCGGCCCGATTTCGAGCATGATAAAGTAATGGTTACAACGCCGTATCGAACGCAGCACTTAGCAGCAGAACCAAACGAACGAAATAATGGAGGAATGAAACGATCGTAAAGGCTGAAGAACAATCGCGCACAAGCCAAATAAGCTAGAAGGCCACACGAGGCTTTTGCGGACGGACGCCTGCAAAACAATGATGGCACCATGAAGCGATCGTGCGCCAAGCGAAGCGAATAATTGATCGTTGCCGGCTATCAAAGGCAAGATCGAATGCCGAACATGACATTGGCGTCGTAATGAGGCGCCGAGGCGACTACAGCTGCGCGTATACAGCGCAGGAGGAGCGTGTCCAACTCCGAGTACAGGCATGCCAGCACGACCAGACCACGGTCCACGTACGAGTGACGAGCGCGAGCCATGAAACTACGTGCTCCGAGGAAACGAAATGCAGGCAGTTATTTCAAGTGGAATGGGTTACTTGAACAACATGAAATACAGGGGATTTGTGCTAACGCCATAGAGAGTGAATGCGGAATGTAAATCAATAAAAAATGGCGGCATGGGTTAAAGACTTATAACTACCAACTAATAATAAAGAGTATGGCACCGCCCGCTAAGGTCATAAAAAGAGCACTCTGTCTCAGCACACTAGGAATAGAAGAATAACTAGTAAAACAAGGTGAAATTCGAGGTACGACTCAACAAAGGAAATTAATGTCAAAAAAGAAGCAGTCAACCTTGGAGTTAAAACTGAATACAGTTAAACATGTTTAAGTCAAAATCAAGAAAGCTGAAAAGCAATAGCAAGCCGAGAAAGCTTTGCACGCTGTGAGCGACAAATATTTTTCGCGCTACGTAAAAGACAAAACAATAAACAAAAACGAACGCATCACCAAGTGCAACGACATAATGAACACAGATTGTCTAACTGGGCACAAAGGAAAAACAGCGAACGCATGCAAGGTAGGAATTGCAAAAACGGTGTACGTATACAAAATTAACGAAGAGAAGAGCGCGGCCGCTTCAAGTGAACACATTTGCGTGCCTTTTGGCGTGACAGAACGTGCGCAGAATTCTGGCATTTCGCGCGCTCGCTGAACGAGACGCAGACATCGGGTGCGTCGCTACGCAAGGACCGTCGAATGCAGCCAGCCACGTACTCTGTGACACCGTTGCCAAATATCTCCAAGACAGGTAAAATGTACACACCATTATTTTCTCATGCTTCCCACGTGGAACGCAAAATTGTTTGTACGGTCAGGTGTTCTGAGTCTTGGAGAGCTGAGCCAAGCAAACAAGTCTGTGTGCTTGTACAATCATGTCATGTGTCCAGCTGAAATACTTGGGAAAGGTTAAAGGTGTTTATCGGTGCAAACAAGCTCTCTATCACATTATATTGTATTAAACTTTAAAGTAGGCATGTCGAACCTTTTCCTAAATTTCCCATGAATTCAGTTGCATCCATCTACAACTTGTAAAATATAAAATTTAAGTTTGCACACCCAGAATTCTGACTAGTGACAAAAGTTACAGGTAAACAGAGGCAGCAATCGAGGTTCCGTCGTCTGAGCACCAAACTGTTGGTTGGGGCGACTTTCCTAGTCGATACAAACAGAGCAAAAATACACGAAAAAACACATGCTAGTATTGCACAGTCGCAATGTAAAAGACGAGTGAGGTGATGCTGGATTTGAGGCACCTCAAGTCGGTGCCCCACAGGGTACACTTAGTTTATAAAAACGGACGCTTGCGAATTCTCAAAGTCGGTGTTGGGGGAACAGATGCGTTCAGCAGCGCGCAATTCCGGCAGTGTTGACACGCATAATTTGCCAGTGGCCAACTATGTGACGGGATGGCACCAGTAGCGCTCATAGGCCTAGCCCAGGGCAGCGCCACTCCTGACGGACGTATAACGCCACAACACTGACAGTCAGTGCCCACAGGTCTAGTGCTAGTCTTGATAGCTACACGACGGCCTGCCTCCCCTAGCATCATCGCCTTGCACGTCTTACTAGTCAAACTAACTAAAACGAAAAACTCTACACGCTCGAAGTCGTATAGGAAGAGTTAAATTCACCACTCAAGCGCGTGCACTTAATTACACGGAGAACAAAATCTCTCAAGTCTAAAATGTTTGAAAACAATTTGTACATGCTCGAAGGTTCGGTAATCGTACATATCCGTGACCCAGCATGTATAATCACGAACAATATATACTTTGCATTCGATGCGTTAGACTTGCATCTCAATTCAGTATTGATTTCGATCAATGAAGTAGGAAGTAGCGCAACTCTTGCAGGCAGAGAACGACAGAACGCGCATGGCTGACACCATCAGTCATGAGGGGTCTGGAACTGCTGAGCAAAGCTACAGTTTTACGCCAACAGCGCCTGAGTCTGACGAGCCAATGTAATTATGGGATTCAAATATAAGCATGATGGTCAAAAATCATCTCCTTCTACAGTACTCTTCTCTTATACGACGCTCATTCTATCGATAGAGGAAAATTCTAGTAATATTGCAGGCCCTCCGAGAGTACAATTTGTACATGAATCACTAAAATTTAAAATAGGGGGAGTCGCAAGAAATAGCATACAGTGAATATTACATAGAATTGCCCAACAAAGTGTTCACTTATTTCCAAGTCTATCGCGGCACTTGAATATTAGGCTCACCAGTAAAATCAAGAAATTTAATTTAATAAGTACAAAGAACAAAGCGTTACAACCATTATATTGCTTTCTCCCGCGTATTCAAAGTTAGCGGCAACGTATACTTACTTATATCAGCACACCTTTTAAGTTACAATTGGAAATAGATAAGTACAGCAATAAATGATACATTGAGACCTACAACCGCTTCATCGCAAGTTATTCATATTCGGTATAATCAAAAGACTTTCACTCGCCAACCGTTTGGACAAAAAAATTGTTACTTTGCGGCAAGACTAATAAAATAGCACAACACTGTCAAGGAGTGTTCAAATCACACCTTTATCATTTTCAGCCTTCGCACTAGAGCTATAAAACGCACCACATAGAATAATATTCCGCACTGAACAATACAAGACGAATATTTCTAAGCATTATCGAATCAACGACACGCACCCGACTAAGATTTCTTCACACAAAAACTTCAAGACAAAAACCTCAGAAGTCTAGCAATTTTACACTTGACTGCCCATCGGTAGCTAGTCATTTTGCTAGTTTTTATGCGTATTAAATCATGGACTGTAAAATTTGTGGCGTCAGATTAGCATGCTGGCTTGTCGATGAGCAAATCAAAATGATAAGAACTGAAGTCCGTCTTCGTAAAGGTCGGGCGATCAAGAAGTTAAAGGCGGAAGCATCAATTTGCACGTGTACGGTGAAGGGTATTGGTGGTGCAGGCTATTGTTAGGAAATATTTACAAGACAAATTAGGGAAAAAATTGAATTTCAGCACATACGGTGTAAAGCGGTAAAATTTTAATGATGAACGCAAAATTCAAATATTTTATGAGTGAATGTAACAGTAAAAAAGCACTATGCAAAGTCAGCTAGTACTTACATCGGAAGTGAAAAATTATAAATATTGCTAAAACAACGTGCGTCAAGGGCAACTTTTCCTCCACCAATTAGCTAACAAAACAATAGAGGCAAGACAGCCAAGCCCGCAATATCAAGCAACGAATGATGCACGAATATTATAATGAAAAGCAAGAAAACGAAGGTCGAGCAGCGGCACCCCTTAATAAAAGACACACCACCACAAAACCTACAAATTTCGGGCTGGGAGAGAAGAACAAAGTGTTCCCTGTTAAGCCCTATTACGCGGGACCTTTCTTGCCCAGCTTACCCCAAAGCCCACCAGAAGTCCTCACAAGCTCTCCCTAATTCAGAGGCTTGAAAAAGGCGTCTAAAAAGATAGGACCTGTAATATTAGAGGCATTAGGCCACTTAATCCGATTGGGGGAACAATGGCGAAGCTAGGAAAAAACATGGAACCAACTGAGGGAGTCGAGGGAAGGATTGGTGTGCTTCATATCGGTGGCGCCCACGATTTTGCCTGACTCGAGAATGCCAGCCTTTTTCCAGGACAGGTTCATGGCTCGCTAGAACACTTTGTTGCCTCTAGGCGTGGTGTGCATTTGTTTACTGAATGAATTAATATGAAAAACCAGTGACCTACCACTATAGTCAGATACAACATCTAGTAATTGTGTTTGTCCTCGGAAAACGAACCGAGATGATGGAATTCAACTTCACCTCACCATGATTGTTATTCCAAGTCGTAGCACGAAAGCAGAGCGCCCTCTTACTTTCCAAATCCGTAACGTCGAACATTGGAAGAACGTGAGAACACATGCACTGGAAGCGGTTCTAAACTAGGGTTCTCACCAGACCTTCACGCTGCACACTCTACGTAATGAAATGAATGACCACTCCCGGAGCATTCGACGGTGCAGGCTGGCACCAAGGGAGAAAACCAACAATTGAGTAAGCCCGAGAACGCCAGTAGACACAACATAAACTGACGATGAAAGCGTAACCTAAAACGAAGTAAAATTACATAGACACTTGCGGGGGAGATAGTTCATTTACAATGCCCGTAGATAAGCAGGCAACTTCCCTCAGAAGTTGCAAAATTCATTTTACCTATACCGAGACATAAAATTAAATATTTAAATTGGTTTCTAAAATCGGAAGTTGATCAAGACCAGTTGAAGAATCGAGAGCGGTAACGTTCTACAAGGAACCTTACGAGATAATTCAGAGTTAGAGAGTAACGCACTCCATACGCAAGCGCATCATACGATTTTTTACATTTGAGCATGAATATTCTGAAGACCAGAGATTTCATATGAAACTTGGTTGAAATCAATATCTTAGTTAGAAGCGCAGTTATGGTTGACGGACTTTGAGATTTAGTCATTTAAAAAAAATGGCCTGCACAACTTATTGGTTTTCGGCGTCTCCATTATGTTTCAGTTTTGAAAGTTCCATGAATATACACGAGATGCACTGAACAAACTTATAGAACCAAATAATGAATCGTGTGAACAATTGAGAAACATAGCAATTGAACAATGTAGAAACACAGCACGTGGTCAGCTAAATTAATTACAAATCGAATCACCTAGTGCCTCACTGAGAGATGTTTTATTTTACTTTATGAAGCGCGAAAGCTTTCTGCGACGGTCTAGGTTACACCATTTGAATTGAATTTTTAATCATGCAAACGATGTCTATTATATTTTTTATTCTACATATTTTTGATTGCTATTTGCACAATTTAGGTGCTTATAAACAGTTACTAAACAAAGTGACATAAACATCGTAACTCGAATAGAATTGCTCCTATTTACTGTCATCAATTACGTTTTCCTGTTTTCCCAGCTGTCTTCAAACCAGAACACTGGCTTGATAACAACCGAGTATTCTGACCCTAGCAGCGTATTAATTTTAGGCGCGATGATTCAAAGTTTGAAACAGTATGATGATGCACACATGCCGAGCAAGTCGCAGCCGAGTGTTGGAGGCTGAGGCGAGCGTCGGCCGAGAAATGATGTTGCGCTTAGTGGTGGAGGCGGTGGTGCCTCCAAGTCCGTTAGGGAACCCTTTGAAGCGCGCCAGACTTTCCTCTTAAGCCTAAGCCTTTTACGACAAGAAAACGCCAAGGAAAGCCCCAAGGCCAGAAATAATCTGCTGACGACGATGACAGCTAGTTACAAGGCCGTATTCATTTCCATCGTTATTTTTTCAGAATTTAATGAACTAAACGAGATCGTTATCCAAGAGACGAGGACCCTAAAGCTGTGATCCACCAGAGAGGAGATGAGCGCCATTGTGCTTGCTTTCTTCGTTAAAAAGAGCAAGAAAGTGCACGCGTTAGCTCTGCAAGCCTTCAGTTCGGAGACTCTCAACAGAAGTTGAACTTCTTACTTAAGTGAGCAGCTCTCATACGCTCGCACGAGCCCCGGCCCATGATGCAGAGTGGGCAGAATTTTACCAGAGAAAGATCATCAGGAAAACCTAACAAAAATTTAAAAAATCAGTCGTTTCATCGCGACGGCTAACCTACTGGAGCAATAATTACACTCGAATCTATTACTCGCGACCCGAATCATTAGAAAGCAAAGAAACAGGCATACAGACGCGGTATGCGGCCTGTTCCCTGAGGTCGAAACGTAATAGTGGCTTGACTGTATGAAAGATCCACGAGGAAATCTACAAATAAAAAGTCGTCTGAGCATCGGATTGGTATGCAAAATAAATCAAGAATAATTCAGAGAGATAAGAAAAAAACAGGGAAAATAATGAAAACCTACAACAGACACCTCATTACCTTAGAGGTAACATGATGGTTAACATAAAGTAACCTCTGGAAGATTTTCTCGTCATCAGAGCCTCCGTTCAAACTGTGGAAGGCGTAAAGTCTGGATGTGTATAGAAAGCGTCATGACCCGCTGACAGTTGACCTGGCAACGCAGATTATTCCAACATAAAACAGAACTGCACAACATGACCCTATTTAAAATAAATTTAGATATTGGAGTAATCGATAAAAACAGCTAATGAAAGAGAAGCAACGGCACAGTAGAGTGCCGTTGCTTCTTCCATTCCGTCATCCCAGTTCGCCTGAGCAAGTGTGACGCGCGAGTGTTTCATACAAATATTCATGAAGCTCCAATGGGGCATTAACACACCTACATACTTGTAATACGGAATAAGTGATCGGAGAGAGCTAGGATTAGCCAAAGTGGAACAGTTGAAGCGTCTGCAGGTTTGGAGGACTACAACGGAAGCCAAGCCTCAAGGAGAAAAAACAAAAACGTTTATATTGTTAGGGTAGTAAATCTAAGCTTACAAGAAGCTTCAATAATTGAACTTCTGCTGGGAGTATTCATAAATAACTTTCAGAGTTCTACTTTGTAAGGTACAACTGAGATTTTCCATAACTATACGCAAGTTAAAATACAAGCGAGAGAACTTTTAAAGATTTCCAGCAGCACAATGTAAATCGTTCAAGTGAGACTGAAGATGACCCAAGTTAGTAGATCATGAACTAAAGGCTCCAGGTTGGAACACTACCTAATTTAAGGAAGATGGAAGAGGTTATAAGTTAGCAAGTCATGTCGGCAGCAAAGACCAGTTACGAACAACATTAGCGTAACGAGCTCGCTACTCCTAGGGTCTGATGAGTTCGGTCGCAGAGACCAACCCTAGCTGGTCCTTATACACACCACACGGTCTGGCTGGTCGACCAGGCCGTGTGGAGGAAGGCTACAGGCCTTGTACTAATGGATCTCGGTTCTTATCGCAGTCGGACGGCAGTTGTATAGTTCTGCGCCTATTCGGTTTAGTTCGCTGAGCGGCAATCTGGCAGAGATGGTACGATGTAGTCGGGTGTGGTTGGTTGACTTCGGCCACATCTCGTACGTAGTTGGCTGAGCGTACCTGGGGTTGCGGTCTTTGGACGGTCGCATTGACTGTACACTCGCAAGATGACAAGATTGCAAGTCGGTTCGTTGGCATATAGATTTAGCTAATTAAACAGTAAATGCTTTCCGAGTTTGAGGGTAGTTAGATTAATTTAGCAGGCGCAGATGACACGGCAGCTCGTAGGGCAACAAAGAGGTCGAACATGTCCTAATGGATCTCTGCTCTTATCAGGGTGGCACAGACATTTTTAGAGGCAGAAATGTTCCCAACAGTTGGCGATAACTCGACAACCCTCGCTCGGTGCGGCACAACAGGCCTAGATGATTACAAAACTGACCCAGCCAAGGAACCACACAAGTGTGGCTGTATCGAAGTCTGTTAGAGCGGTGCGAAATGCGCACGAATGAGTGCACGAAGGAGCGGGTGGTGGGAGAGGGTAGACGAAAATATGCGCACAAAAACAGCTTGATTGATCGAAATATCAACGTTGAGAGTAAAGGGAGTCAGAAAACGAGTTCATCGCAGTGATTTCATTGACCAACCATGAAAAGAATCAGGTCGATGACACAATTTTCAGAGCATAACGTGATCCGTACAGCAAACCAATCATCAAGTAAGGAAATATTCACTAGAAGCTCAATCTTTTTCACGACTTCATAGACACCAAACCTAAAGGTATACACACGCACATCGCCGAACAACTGGTAGTGCACTCGCATATCACAAGCAGCACGTAAAAAAACACGGAGTCGTGAGTTTCACTAGTCTTTAAAACAACCGAAACAAAAGAAAGAACCACAGCCCTAACCCAACAAGCACGGGTTTCTTTCTGTCAAATTGCTAGGAGTTTCATGCGCACACATTTGTTATGAACTTATTATATACCCTGTATTTCTAGGCAGT